>MJUU01071653.1:5077-25594 GCA_002080025.1 Modiolus philippinarum
TGGAGTTCACACTGTGAGTGCCTTTGTTCTGAATGTTGTGGTTTCTGGTTCTGTGCTTTGTGTCTGTCTGGCGTCATTGTTTTTGTGTCTAACGTCATTGTTTTCTGTGTTTTCGTTTTTGCCCTGTCTTTGGACTTCGATTTTTGCGAATTTCACCCCTTTGTTCCTTTGGTATTCTACTGCCGTTGTTTTGTTCTCGTCCTGATATAGCTGAAATATTGTTCATTAGATGTTAAACTCTAACTAATCAATCAATCAATTAATTCAAGAAGATATACTCACACTTAAGTCAAAATGCGATTTAATCTAATGTTTAATTAGTTTACTTGTCTGGTGATTTTTTGTAATATTAATGTAACTGGTTCGCAAAATTACCTGGATTTGAATAAGTACAAAACTAAGGGTTTCAGTCAGAAACAAGTCGATCACTTACTGTAAATTTTAATATTTGCATATGGCCAATTTGACAACTAATGTCTTTTCAGTAAGATAAAATCTAAACATCTGGAAAACCATTAACTCAAATATGTTTAAATACTGATAGAGAACAAAAACCTTGATATTCTCTGAATGGAAAGCCAAAATCATCTAAAGATATAGCTTTGCATGAGGGAGATACTCCTTAGCTTTCGACAATTTACAAAACTTTTAGATGTTGAACCTTTCCAAATAGAATCAGCTTTCGGGTCAGCACCGACGAACTGACTACTGGGCAAGTGAATACCCTAGGGGACTAACAGTCTACAAGTATAGGCATCGACCCCGTGGTAACAAATAACTGAATACAGAACTTACTGTAATTCCAATTTCTGCATATGGCCGTTTCCACAACTTGTGTCTCTTCATTGAAGATAACATCTGAACGTTTGGAAGACCATAAACTCAAAGATGTTTAAATACTGATAGAGCACAAATAAGCAAATATGCTCTGAACGGAAAGCCAAAATCAGCTAAGAACAGAGCTTTGCATGAGGGAGAAACTCCTTATTTTTGAACAATTTTCAAAAATTTAGATATTGAATGTTTTAAAATGAAATCGGCTTTCGGTCAGCACCAAAGAACTGACCACTGGGCTGGTGGTAACAAATAACTGAATACCGAGCTTACTGTAAATTTAATTTTTACATATGGCCATTTCGACAACTTATGTCTCTTGGGAGCATATAAAATGCTGAGTGTTATCTATCAGTCCCGTCTCCTGGGCTAACCAGGCAGTAGAAAGGGGGAACACTCTGTCTTTGCGGTGTAGTTAGGCCATAATAAAAAAAATTGACCCGCAAACCATTTGTAGACTAAATGTTTGTTGAGGAACGAAAAGCTTCTAGCAGTATAAAGATTTCTATACTTCTCAATAACACACCAGACTCAATAAGTTCGAATAGAAGGCCAAATCTCCTGTCTATAAATTCTGTTCAGATAAATTCAAGGTACATGAATCAGTTTTCAGGGGCTGCGGCTACAGAGTCAATGCCCTGTCTATGCGGGGAAGTCAGGTCATCATTAGGAAAGCCTAACCGTGAACCATTGTAGCTAAACTGTGTGGAGAAACGCAACGCTCCGTGCAGTATAAAGATCCCTCCTTTAGTTTTCTAAGGAGAGCAGAGTCACTTGGTCTCGTATAGAAGGCTTAATTTCCTGTCCCTACCCTATTCTCCCCTTTTCCAGTGGCAATCAAAACTCGTGCCTCGTTATCCCATTAACCGTCGTTTCTCTCTTCTTTTACTTATAATTGTTTTTAATTTATTAACTTGTTCTCGTCCTGATATAGGTGAAATACTGCTCACTGGACGTTAAACTTGAACCAATCAATCAAATATAAATTACTCCCGCCTGACAAGATAATATTGTTGAGACAATTTTAAATAAAGACCAAAAACTTCTACAAAATGATTTCAGTGTTTAGTACATTTTGTATAATTGTTAATATCCCTTGCTGTCATATTTAAGGTTTTTTTAGTTGCTGTGATACATTGAGGCGAGACACTTAATGGAACTGATCTACAATTTCTATTATACACTATTAACAATTTTAGGCCTACATGCTAGTTAACTACTGAGGGTGTTGATTTTTTCGTTTCCAATTACTTAAATATCAGTTAAGCTTCCAGTAGGTTTTATCTTCGACTGACCAAACAGTTTTGTCGGACATGTGTTCGGTCTTTAACAAATTCACTATTCAGTAATGAATGGGAGTGATTCTGCAATTTCTTCTGAGATTTTTCTGATCGCAAGACGGTTTTCGTCAATCTATGCAAGGTTTGGTATTATCAAAGGGCTGATGTGTTCTAAATTTTGAATTGCTATAGGGTAAGTTTCTGGTAACAATTATATCAAAAAGCAACTAAACAAAGAACCACCTGAGCTGTGTGACTAAAATATATTTTTAACATAAAGAGGATAGGATTAAACAGTGGCGCGTGGTGACTTAAATTCTCTCCTCAAGCTAAAGACATGCTAACCTGGACCTTTATCTGGAGTTATCAAAACGAGACTTGTCGCCCAATGGCAGTCAGTTATAGTCACTCATTGAACACTGAATCAATAATGTACGTTTAAGTGGGTGAAGAAGTACTATGACCGAAGTGTGGAGATGGAGTAGAGTACTACATACTGACACTCGATCTCCAATATCAAGTGAAATTTATGTGTGGTTACTGAGGAAAAGTGACGACAAAATAAAATTTTAAAAACGAAAGAAAAATTTCGGCTACGACGAGCGCTGTTTTTCGAAAACTGAAATTTGAACAAGTTCTATTTAATAAATGTGGACATATTAAAAAGTTGGCACGGTAATTCTAATTCAGCTTCCAAATTCCAAGTCGCTGTTACATGTAATTTCAGTGAAAAATGTTTGGCGAACGGACGGACAGAATGACGGATGCATACATTGTAGATTGGGTAGAGGGATAAAAAGACATCCCTCCCTCCTTCCCTCCCGCCTTTGAGACAGGGGTACAAAAATAATGAGCCAACAATTTAACAGATCATCAAATTATGTTTTAACCATAGGGTCTAATTCAAACCATGCCCAAGTGCAGTTCTGGTAGCCTTGCTCATGCTAGATCATTACGAAATCGGCAATAATGGTTCGGAAGATTCTATATGTTGTTCTTGTAAAGATTGGTATGTATTTGCCATAGTATTTTTATATTGAATGACTGTAATATGCTTTCCCATAAGTTTAAAAGCTATCAATTATATAACTAAACTTTTTTAGTATCCCCGGGTGACCGGTTTTGACGCATTTAAGGATATTTTCTATTGTACTGGTCGTGTACCAGTTATCGCCATTTTCACACTGAGATTTTGCATTTGATCAGCCCAAACTCTGACTAAACATTTGATGCGTTATATTGCAAAAATTTACCAAGTAATACGTTAACCAATCGTGTTCATTTTCAGTTTCATTGCACATGCGCAGCAATATAGTCATTTTTAAAAGTGTTGGGTTTCTAGACAAATTTTGCTGATGTGTGTACCAGTTATCGCCATCCTTCAAAACATGCATCAGTTTTTTTTCTTATGGTTAAATGTTTACTTTATTCCACTGAAGTACTCCAAAAATGGATGAACTAAAAGGTATAAAATTATGAAAGGTCAGACAATGAAATTTTCAAAGTGAAAGTAGAATGATTTTTGTCAATGTGAAATCGCTCTATTTTTTCACGATGACAAGAAAACAGAAGACCTTTACGAGTCCCAATTCGTCTTGATTTGACTATTTGAAGAGAAAGCAACATAGTTTACATTTATTTCTGGCAGAAAATATAGCTGACACCTCAAGTTCTCATTTGCGAAATGACATATAAAAAATCTCTCTTTAGCTAATTATCATACATGACCCCCACATAGCAATATATATTTCAAAAGGGCTCCCAAGGGATTTTATTGCAGATTTAACTGTTTTTAAAGATTAAAACAAGTTTCTTCAAGGAAGGAATGTATTTTTTGGATATTGTTGTCACTTCTGTAGATAACCGTATAACAAAAGTCACACGCAATCTCGAAGCAAGTGAAAATTGGCGATAACTGGTACACGGCCATAACTGGTACTCGACCAGTAGTGTAATTTTTATCAACACTGGTTATGTTATATGCCGTCTTCTTGTTTAAATACAACATTATTAATCGATTAGTATCCAGACTTTGAGGTGTTCCATGTAAAAAGAAAAATACAGACCATTTTACGATTAATACCGAATCCTGATCACCTCCACCAAAAGGACCTGAAATGACACACTTAGGAAAACCCTGTAGAAACTCTTTCTCTCTTACAAATTTGATAAACTATATAGACTCTCCTAAAATCTTATGACCAATGGCTCTAATTGCATAACAATATTTAAGATCCTGGTAAATCTTTTTCTGCTTGAAAACTTTCAATCATAGTGCCATTTTCCCCCAACTTACAAAATATTGTTTATCGCTTGCAGGTTATCAATCAGATCGAACATTTCAAATTGGGGTTGGGGTCTTTAAGAGAATTAATTTTTTCATTGCTTTCCTGTGATTCATGACAGCTACCGTTCAGAAATATTGTACACTAGTACACTAGTTGAAATACAAATATTTCTTACTACTTAAGGTACAGAACCAGAAGACAGAGCATGTACGTACATCATATGGCACAGAAACGTGCATGTTTTTAGAAAACAAATATATAAGAGAAGACTCTTCTCCTAGATTAAAATCCTCTCAAATACTCGACGAGTTTCGATGAAACGTTTTTGAATTTCGAAAAACAATTCAATGAATGCAGCGGAGCCAATTTGGTTTGTCTGTTTACACCCAAATGGATATATACTCAATGTTTTACGGATAGTGGGTTTTCGTGTTAAGGAAAATCGTACTTTTTTGTATGCAATTTAGTAAAGTCATATATCTGCTATTTTGACAGGCCTAAGACATCATTTAACTTTTGCAATCTACTTAAAAATAGATATCAATGAAAATAAAATCATTAATGACGTCATTACTAACGTAGAAGAATTGTACGTCACAAAACTAGAGGATCAGATACTGAGCCTGAATCGCTTACCTGACAAAATGCTAACAGCAGGTGATGCAAGTGATGTTTATCCCATAGGATCCTATGTTAAAATATGTTCTGTGCTGGGGGTCTTGTTTTCTATCAGATCAAAACAAAATAAGCAATCTTAGTTTGCTTGAATTTGCTTCAATAATTTAAGCGCATGTAATGAAAAAAATGTTTTAATATATGGGTACCATTCTAAACCAAGTTCAATGCTGGGAGCTATCTTCTTTGTCAGATCCCAACACAATGAAATCTTTGTAAAGGACCTTCCATACATCGTTTAAGTAAAGTTTGCCTGAATTTGCTTCAGCAGTTTCAGAGCAGATGTTGAAAATGATGTTTTTCCCTAGGGTCAAATGTTAAAACTAAGATCAGCGCTGGCAGCCATGTTTTTTTTATTGGATCATTACAAAATGAGCAATCTTTGTGGAGGACCTTCCAAACATCATTCCTGTAAAGTTTGGTTAAATTTGCTTCAGTGGTTTCAGAGGAGTTGATGAAAATGTGGATTTCACATAGGGCCAACGTTAAACTATGTTTCATGCTGGCGGCCATGTTTTTGTCGAATTGGAATAAAATGAGCAATCTTTGCAAAGGACCTTTAGAACATCATTCCTGTAAAGTTTGGTTGAATTTGCTTCAGCAGTTCAATTACAAATGGGTATTGCGTGACTTCCAAATTGATGACTTTAAAGCCAAACCATCTGATTGTGCTTGCTCCTCTTCCCCATTCAATTATAGTCCGGCTGGACACGTTATAACTGGCGACCTAGATATCGTAGACAACCTCAAACTACGAGATATCGTCTCAAAAGGTCCCAAATTTCGTGAGCCCCAGCACATCAACTGGAAGTACAACTTCAAGATTTTGATGGATGCAGTTGAAGACTATGCTAGGAAGTGGGCAAAGAAAGAGAAAGAGGACGTTGAGACATTGTCCGGCTGGATCAGGTCCATAAAGTCATTAATTGTAAATCGCATCCGGTGCCTAAAAACAGCTATGAAATCCAGAAATCCCAGTATATTTGAAGATCCCCTTGTAGAAAGAACTCTGTCCAACCTCCATGAAAATTACGTCATTGTCCCTGCAGACAAAGCTTCTAACAACATACTGTTTATGTGTAAGAAACACTATCTCGACTGTCTTGTGAAGGAGATGGGCATCGACAGTTCATCTGGAAACCATACTTGTACCCCTACTACAATATCGAGGGATGAGATTGTAAAAAATCACACTTCAGTGTTATCATCATTTGGCATAAAAGCTAATGATGAAAACAATCAACTCCCTTACATCTACTGGGTACCTAAACTTCATAAGAATCCATACAAACAGAGATTCATTGCCGGGTCTTCCAGATGTACCACTAAACCTCTTTCACAGCTCCTCACTACTTTGTTGACCGCAGTCAGAGATGGCCTAAAAAAATTACTGTAATAAAGCTTACTCCACAAGCGGTGTGAATCAAATGTGGATTCTTAAAAATTCAAAAGATCTCCTTGAACACCTTTCCTCAACCAGTTTTACCCATTGCCATAGCATTCAAACTTTTGACTTTGCTACACTTTATACAACCCTGTCACACAATAAACTGTAAACAGCAACTGCAGATTTAATACATCATTGTTTCTGCACAAAAAATGGAGAACGCAGATACACCTATTTAGTTATAGGAAAAGACAAGACATATTTTGTTAAGAACCCCCCGATTCAAATACGAAGTACACCGAGACTGACGTAATCACAATGCTAGCCTTTTTGATCGACACTATTTTTGTCGAATTTGGAGGTCGTGTTTTCCAACAGACAATAGGGATTCCTATGGGAACAAACTGCGCCGCTTTTAGCTGACCTTTTCCTTTACTCGTACGAGGCCAAGTTTTTACAAGGGCTTATTCAAAGAAAACAAAAACATTTAGCCCAGTCCTTTAATTTCAGCTTCCGCTACATAGACGATGTGCTTTCTCTTAATAATCCTAAATCTAAGGATTATTTACATCAGATCTATCCAAATGAGCTTGAAATTAAAGAAACAACTGAAACACCTACTTCAGCTTCGTACCTAGATCTTTTATTGTATATTGACGAAGATGGACGTTTGAAATCTAAGCTATATGACAAGAGTGATGATTTTAATTTCCCCATTGTGAACTTTCCCTTTCTTAGCATCAATATGCCTACCTCTCCAGCCAATGGAGTGTACATTTCACAGTTGATTCGTTACTGTCGAGCTTGTAGTTTGTACAGTGATTTTTTGAACAGAGCAAAAACACTGTCCCAAAAGCTGCTTAGTCAGAGATTTGTTCAACCTTTGTTAATTTCATGCCTCAAGAAATTCTATGGCCGTCACCATAGCATCATTGAAAGATATGACGTGTCAGTATCCCAAATGAAAGTGGACATTTTCAGCTAGATTCACGTCTTCCCGGATTTGACTACCGACTTTGACATTTTCCCCGATTAAATCACAGTGTGACGGGTGCTGTTAACAGAGCAGGACATGCTTACCCTTCCGGAGCACCTGATGTCACTCTCAGTTTCACTGGAGTTAACACTGTGAGTGCCTTTGTTCTGAATGTTGTCGTTCTGTGCTTTGTGTCCGTCATTGTTTTTGTGTCTAACGTCATTGTTTTCTGTGTTCTCGTTTTTGCCCTGTCTTTGGACTTCGATTTTTGTGAATTTCACCCCTTTGTTCCTTCGGTTTTCTACTGCCGTTGTTACAGAGGAATAG
Source organism: Modiolus philippinarum (assembly GCA_002080025.1). Classification (NCBI taxonomy): domain Eukaryota; kingdom Metazoa; phylum Mollusca; class Bivalvia; order Mytilida; family Modiolidae; genus Modiolus; species Modiolus philippinarum. Next base: position 12,845 of record MJUU01071653.1, read on the forward strand.
ATGAAAATGTGATTTTTCCCATAGGGTCCTATGTTAAACCCAAGTTATGCACCGACAGCCATGTTTTTTATCGGATCGGAACGAAATGAGCAATCTTTGTAAAGGACTTTCCATACATCATTCCTGTAAATTTAGGCTGAATTTGCTGCAGTGATTTCAGAGAAGATGAAGGCCATGTTTTTTGTTGAATCGGAATAAAATAAGGAATTCTTGTAAAGGACCTATAGTGCATCAATCCTGTAAAGTTTGGTTGAATTCGCTTCAACAGTATCAGAGGAGTTGATGAAAATGTAATTTTTCCCATAGGGTCCTATGTTAAACCTAAGTTCCGCGCTGGCGGCCATGTTTTTTATCGGATCAGAACAAAATGAGCAATCTTTGTAAATGACCTTCCATACATCATTCCTGTAAAGTTTGGTTGAATTTGCTTCAGTGGTTTCAGAGGAGAAAATGAAAATGTGAATTTCCCTTAGGGCCAATGTTAAACTATGTTCCGTGCTGGCAGCCATGTTTTTTTTGACAAATCCAAATAAAATAAGCAATCTTTGTCAAGGACCTTTAGTTCATAATTCCTGTAAAGGTTGGTTGAATTTGCTTCAACAGTATCAGAGGAGTTGATGAATATGTGATTTTTCCCATAGGGTCCTATGTAAAACCTAAGTTCCGTGCTGGCAGCCATGTTTTTTATCGGATCGGAACGAAATGAGCAATCCTTGTAAAGGACCTTCCATACATCATTCCTGTAAAGTTTGGTTGAATTTGCTTCAGTGGTTTCAGAGGAGAAAATGAAAATGTGAATTTCCCTTAGGGCCAATGTTAAACTATGTTCCGTGCTGGCAGCCAAGTTTTTTGACAAATCCAAATAAAATAAGCAATCTTTGTTAAGGACCTTTAGTTCATCATTCCTGTAAAGTTTGGTTGAATTTGCTTCAGCAGTTTCAGAGGAGTTGATGAAAATGTGATTTTTCCCATAGGGTCCTATGTTAAACCTAAGTTCCGCGCTGGCGGCCATGTTTTTTATTGGATCAGAAGGAAATGAGCAATCTTTGTAAAGGACCTTCCATACATCAGTCCTGTAAAGTTTGGTTGAATTTGCTTCAGTGGTTTCAGAGGAGTTGATGAAAATGTGAAAAGTTAACAGACGGACGACGGACGGACGCCAAGTGATGGCAATAGCTCACACTGACCCTTTGGGTCAGGTGAGCTAAAAAAATTGATGCGTCATTTCTGGTCCGCGTCAAAACAGGTCACCGGACGATATACAGAATCCAATAAACTATAAACTTTTGGTCTGTCGTAGCGACACGAATGGCCTGCCTGGCACTGATGGTAAAACAAAATTAAAGAATTATGACCAGATTTAACCTTGTATGTAAGTCAGAATGCTAAACCCGCATATCTAATCTGAAATCAACATATCCTGTAGTGTTAGGATAATTGTTTTTCAAGTCCAAAGAGCGATAACTACAACAACAGATGGAATCTATGCATCCCGTTAAACTATCATGGTGAATAAAAGGATATCGAGTAAATGCACATGAGACAAAGTCTCTACAAATACATGGTAAAAAACAAGCAAAGGAACAACGCTTTTATTGTTGTTCTTCATCTTGAAGTCACCATGAGGCCTTCAACAATGAGCTTTGCTCATACCTCATAGCAAGTTCAAGACGGCCCCTAGCACCGGTTTAAGCGGAATTCTTTGCTAATTGTCGAGCAACGCTACATCCATGTCTTTCTTGGTCATGGGTGCGGGATTGTCGACAAACATCAATTAAACTGGCAAAGTGCTCTTACAATCACTGTCATCCTTTGCCCGACAAAAGCACTAGTGTCTTAAGCTAGTGGACAACTACAACATATAGACAAACACAGGGCACTCATCAAGTCGAATGTAAGAAAACGCTATAAAATAGTGAGATGTGGGCACTTAAAACAGGTGGTCTGGATACATTTCGAAAATAACAAAAATAATTGCCAAAATTTGAAAGTATCAATAGTATATCCATATGAGAAATTATCTCATGTATAAATAAGTCTAGACTAATCTCAATCTTGATCTGTAACTCATCAAGGGGACTCCATGCATCAAATATCAAGTCAATATCATAAACGCTTTTCCAAACAAGAAAAACCTGTATCCCCAAACATGAATTGTAATTTATATGACCCTAAGATATTTATAATTCTGATGTCAATTGAAGAGTTTGATCACAAAGATACAGTTCTGACGAATGCCAATAATTGCAAGAGTGCTTTGTCAGTGAAATTTTATGTTTGTTGACGGTCTCGCAACAAAAGGCTAAATAAGAAATAGATGTGACATTGCTCTACAATCAGCTAAAACCAGTGCTGGGGGCTGTCTTAAACTTTCTATAAGGTATGAGTAAAGCTTGTTGAAGGCCGCATGGCGACTTTCACACGACGAACAACTAATTAGGTTTAAAAAAAATTACCAAAGGGTCCATTTTCAAACCGTCAAATCATATCCAGATCACAAATAATTGTGCAGGACCTTATGTATGACTAGATAAAATATCAAAATTAAAATGATGTTATCAAAAATATAATCATTATTTGTCAAATAAAAAACAACGAATTTAAAGGATGATAATTCCGAGTATCAAACTCTACTACACTCCTCCCTACTCCCATCATTAGCTGACTTTTGGCTTTTTCTTTTTAGATCCGTTTGGTTAATTGTTATCTAAGCTCAATGTTGAATTTATCTGCACTGAAGAGACATAAGTTGTCGAAATGCGCATATGCAGAATCCAAATTAAAATTAACTTCGATATTTTGTTCCTTCTTATTTTTTTTTAAATTAGAAGAATAATTAAAAATGTCAATCAGGAAGAGCGTCAAACTTTTTGAACTATGAAAATCTTCAGAAGAGATGAATTATTTACAACATTGAGTAACAAATGTAATAAAAACAAAAGTATTTCTGAAAATAGTATAAAAATTTTCAAATAGAATGGTCCTATATTTGATACATCAAGTTAAAAAATAAAAGAAAATGTGTCCATGGGACACGGATGCCCCCGCCATACAGATATTTCGGCAAACAGGAAGTAGATGAGTGACGGACTTGAAAAGTGGAGACACGGTTCAACTCATCATACCAAAACTTCAGACCAAATATCAAATCATTCCTGCATACACAAGCTGAGAAATCTTTGACGAAAATTTCGGACGTACGTACAGACGGACGGACAAGGGGAAAAAGTTAATGCCCCCGTCGCCTAACGGCGGGGGCATAAAAATGAATTTTCAATATAATCAACATATAAATGAATTGTGAACATGTGAAATTATCAGTTACATGTCATCATATAAAAATATTCAATTTCATGTACAATTTTACAAAACATAGTCAAATCAATTTGTTTTTAATTGCTGAAGCTAAATTTTAAGTTCCTGAGCGGGCAAATTGTCACAAACTCTCTCTTCATTTATTTTGGAAGTTAGTTACGGCTTCTCTCCTGGTCCTTTTCCTTTTGCAATACCTCGGCTATTTCATCGGGTGTTCCTTCTCTATAAAGTAAAGAACCTGTCGAATCTCTGATGGAATTTTTGTTAAACAATGTTTTACTAGTATGTCTCTTAGCTTGGACCCAAAAAATTCCTGCACCGACTCTTTGTTTTCGTGATCGTAACCATTTCCAAAAACGTACCTTCGAAAACTTAGCACTTATTTCATGAACATGAATTTTTCTCCCAGTAACGGATATAGTTTTCAAATATACTGAATTTCAACTTGCCCCGATTAAATACTGGCCTCAGTGACTAGTCCCATAAATCCTCAAACTCATCCTCGTCAACTTTAATTCAATCTCCATTGCAGGACCTAAAATCTAAGCATAAACTAAATGAAATAACAGATAATAATAATTACCCTTGGACCCAATGCACTATTTACAATATTTAACATGTATTCATTTATGTATATGCATTTGTTTTAATTTTGCAACGTACATTATTTCTGTTCCGTCTTACAAATGTCTAAATAAGTTTAAGAAAATAAGCTTCATATAAACGTAAATATATAAACGGGTAAAATCAAATCCAAATCATCAAAATAATGATTAGTTTTATATCATTTTATATACATGTATAAGGTAGTTTCAAGGAAATAGACCAGATAACCCAAAAAAACTTATTTCCGCGGGTGTACGTTTATACGAGTGATGTTTGGGCGTTACTACCCTCCCTGACCCTGTGTATGTAGGTGGTGTAATGGTGGTTGGACTAGTATCGAATTATCCGTTCTCAGTTTCGTCTAAAGTTTCGTCATATATTTCATGGCGTTGCCAGTTGAATGGATGCTTCCTGCCCTCGTAGGGCTAAGGATAGCCCACTAACGTTTAGAGTTTCTTTTGGTATAGAATAAGTTAAGGGGATATCTTTTTTTATAAAAAGGTTAGTGTAGGCCACTCTAATTTTAATTTTTGAACTGCGTTTTGAGGGTACCAAATCCAGCCTATACGCCTAATTCAAACGTTCGTTTTTTCACACCTGCATCGTGACTCCGTTTCTGAATTTTGGCAGCAGTTTCTAGTTTTTCATTTGCGAACTCAAACGCTGTTTCCATTTAATCCATTCTACATAATGTATTTGACATACCTCTTCATGCTCATCTGGAGGTATTCCTACCAGTAAATCTTTAGGGCACGTGATCTGTTTGCCTAGCACCAATATATTTGGGCTATATATTGTGTACTTGCATGCTCCGATGCCCGATATGCCTTTAAAGTGTATGGTAAATGGTCATTCCAATCCAGCGTATAAGCATTAGCAAAGAGTGAAAGGGCTTGTTTTAAGGTACGGTTTAATCTCTCCACTAAGCCGTTAGCTTATGGCCTGTAGGCTGCTATTGTCTTTGGATTACATTTTAAATATTTTGACTCACACATCAGTTCTCACTTAATTCACCTTACCATTCATTTGGTTTTTTTTGTGTGCAAGTTTTCATTTAAAAAAAAGAAGAAAACTAAGGCATAGCAACATTGCAATTCCATAATGAAAAATATATTACAAAAACTATTGATTATTACAAAAACGGTTCTTTATTACAAAAACGGTTGTCACTCATTCGACGGTTTTTGTAATAACTTGATTGACCATACCAGGCAAACAGTTTGTCAGCTAGTTTTACATTATTCATGAATAAAAGTAGACAACTGAATCATTGGAACAATTCTTCCATAGTCCAAAAATTTATTACAAAAACCGTTGATATGAAAAAAAAATTTTATTACAAAAAGAGATGATTATTACCATTCGAAACGTTTTTTTTGTTACAACGTTTTTTTATAATAACTTGATTTACAATATCTTGTTCATAGTTTGTTCTGCTGAATTTACATTTTTCATCAACAAACTAAGACAATCGAAGCATTGGAACATTAAAATTTCATAGGAAAAAAATTATTACAAAAACGGTTGCAACAAAGCTTCATGCCATTTGGTAAAATAATCGCCTGTAGCAATTGTATATTGATTTCCGCTTTGACTCATTGGTAACAGACCTACAATATCGACCGCAATATACTGCATTTGACATGTGACATTAAATTGCTTTAACGGCGATTTACCAAGACCCGGACACGTTTTTTTACAAGAACAAACATCGCATGTTTTACATCATCTTTTTATTGAATCAGTCATACCCGGCAAATAAAACCAACGGCGGACATTTTCTAGAGTTTCATCACGCCAGAAATTATTGGTTATTATACTGTCGTGTTATCTTTAAAAAATTTGACCCTTATTTCATTGGGAACAACAACTTAATAACATGTCTTACTAAGACTGTTATAAAATTTCGGTATCGGAGATTATGGTAAATTTAAAAAAGGTCACAATGTACCCATAACGTTTTTCCTATATCATTTAAATCTATGATTTCTTGTAGATTTGCTTTATTTCACAACTGAGTTTTAGTTGTAATTCTTGGTCATTTTTACTCTGTAGATCGACTAATTCGTCGTTTATCAACACATGTAGCAAGTCTGGTCCGTCATCAGCGTTTATATCAGTTTTATCTGTTTCATCGCTATTTATTGGACACTTGTATTTTCTTATGAGAGACATTTAGGTTTACAATTGGCATACAATCAGGACAGTTTTCATTCTTACACTTCGACTGAGGATGTCGAGATAGTGCAAAAGTATTTTGATGCCGAAACTTGGTCTGCCGACAATTCCAAAATCGTATGTATCGAGAATGCTTAACCATCATGCTAACATGCCTTCTGACTGCTTATTTTTTTAAACAAGATCGGTGGTGCATTACGTGCTCTAAATATGATTTTTTCTACCCAACAGGTACATATATAAATAACAAAATACCGACGTTACCGTTAATTTAGATTCTGCATATGCGCATTTCGACAACTTATGTCTCTTCAGTGTAGATCGAATCAAACCATTTTGAAATCCATAAATCAAAATATGTGTAAAATCTGATAGAGAACAACTTACCGATTAGGTAAAAGTGGTAAAGCCAAAACCAACGAAGGACAGCTATGCGAGGAGATACTCCCTAGATTTGAACAAAATTTTTAAATTACTGTTTTTATGCAACTTCGGTATATTTTGTATTTTGAACAAAATTTTTTAAAATTAGCTATTCCATTTTTTCCAAATGAAATATAATCGATTTTCGGGCCAGCACCGAAGTACTAGCTACTGGGTTGGTGAATACCCTCGGGGACTAACAGTCCACCAGCAGAGGCATCGACCCAGTGGTAATAAATAACAAAATACCGAAGTTACTGTTAACTTAGATTCTGCATATGCGCATTGTGACAACTAATGTGTTTTCAGTGCAGACCGAATCAAAACATTTGGAAATCCATTTGGTATTTGTGATAGTACCACTCCAATTCCTAGATCACTTGCGTCAATATCTACATCAAATCGACCGTTCTTATTTGGCAATTTCAAAACTACATATGTTAATTAGGATCCTTTTAAAAGTGTCAAAAGCCACTTGAAATTTGGGCTTCCAAATAAATTTAACATTTCTGTGTCAGTTAATTCAATGGTACAGTTTCTTTTTCGGAAAAACAAGAGCTGTCGCCAAATGGCAGCCAGTTATACCCCCGCTCATTGAACCCTGAATCAATATGGTAAGTGCAAACTTGAGTGTGTGTGGACACAATACAGGTGTGGACACAATACAAGCATTTACATAGTTGGATGTGTGGTTGCTGAGAAAAGTGACAAAAAAGTTCAACTTGGAAAATAAAAGTAAAAAAAATCATTAAGTCTGTAAACAGTAAGTAGTACAGCAATATGGTTGAAAAGGGGAGAAGAAGTATAGTACCCTTCAAAGAAGCTCCATACAAAATATGAAGTAGCTGTCGAGTGCATTTCCTTAGAAAAATATGACGAAAAAGTCACAATTTGGAAAATGACAGTTAAAAGGCACAAAGTTGGTAAACAGGAAGTGGTGATTAAATATGGCAAAAAAAGGAAGGCATAGTATAGAACCCCATACTGATGCACTTTGGCTGTCATGTGTAGTTGCTGAGAAAAATGTGACAAAAAGTAACAATTTTCGAAATGAAAGTAAACAAGGCACAAAGTTGGTAAACAGGAAGTGGTGATCAGATATGGCCAACAAGGGGAGGTACAGTATAGGGCCCCTACTGATACATCATACCAAATATCAAGTGGCTGTCATGTGTAGTTGCTGAGAAAAATGCGACGAAAAAGTCACGATTGCGAAAATAAATGTAAAAAGGCACAAAGTCGGTAAACAGGAAGTGGTGATCTGATTTGGCCGAAAAGGGGAGGTACAGTATAGGACCCCATACTGATGCACCATTCCAAATAAGGCGCTGTCATGTGTAGTTGCTGAGAAAAATGCGACGAAAAAGTCACAATTTTAAAAATAAAAGTAAAATGGGCACAAAGTCGGTAACAGGAATAGGCCATGGGCTGAAATCACTTTCCGTGCACCCCCATTTATGATCCAGACCGATTTTGTTCAGTCCTTTTATATCCCCTCTTCAAAATAAAACATGTTAACACGAATATAACCTACACGCATAGACAGTATAGGGCTACTTTTATAGTACACCACACAAAATTCTTGTATTTTAGTTTTATTCTTAATTTTATCTTTTAAGCTCCATAATTTTTATGTCGATAAGTTAGATGTACCGAAATTTGGTATCAAATTAAAGCTTATTTAATATACTTTACAATTAACACAAGTTTGGGCACATAACGCTATTTTTGTGATCTTGGGATGCGAAAAATATACCCCTCCCCCTGCCAAAAATAGCGAAAATGACGATTTTTAAGCTTTCAATTCCTTTCAGATAAATAAATCTCATCATTTTTATGCCTAATTTATCAGTTGTGATACAATGTTAAAGAATAAGACCATTAAAGTCCTTAAAATTTTGATTTTCGGTATAAAATTTTTGAAAAGATCGAATTTTTTGGAATTTTATATATTTTCACAATTTCGTCTTTCTTACTTCTGGATCGTATAAATTTGAATATATATCTAATTATTGCCAATGCAATAATGATTTATGATGTATAAGCAACAAATTAGGTGAAAAAAATCAGTCAGCCTTTTTGTGGGATCAGAAATGTCAAAATTAGCACCCCTCCCCCTTAGAATTAAAAGAAAATTTAAAATATTCAGGCTCTAAATGATAAAACGATAATGTCTAATGCAAATTATTGTATGTATTTCACTGAAGCTGACATGCAGAAGCCAATTTAAGTAGATCCAAACTTTTTAAGGGGTCTTTTTTGCCCTTCTGCTCGAAATTTTATGAAAAATGGGAATTTCCGTTTTTCAGAATTATTGCTAATTTGACTTAGAGTTGTAAAAACTTCACGAATTTGGTATCTTACGTAAAAATGTTGATTAAATATTGTTTCACTATACCTAAGCTATTAGAAAGTATGCTTTTGAACATTTCAGACTAGCTTAACTCTCATAAATTGCAAACATATTACCCCCCCCCCCCCGAAAAAAATTTCAACACAATTTATTTCATTTTATTTAGCTTGAAAAGCCTGAACATTGTATAAAGGTACAATAATATAACGTTTCAAACACAAAAATGCTCAGAGACTCCCAAATATAACAAATAAGATCATGCGCGTGGTTTATGGGCAGTAATATAACAATTAAACTTTGAATTTAGTAACATTTCGAAATCCTTAAAATTCCCATTTTTCACGAAAATCGCCCAAAATATTCAATTTTACCCATATTTTCTGCGTCACAATTGCAAATTACTATATATCAAATGCATTTTTTCAAAGAGAGTAAAAATATTAGTATTGTTCATATCTATGTATAGACAGACATATTTTTGCATTGTTTTAGCATTATTTTCTTTGGGTAGGGGTAAAATTTTCGGTATTTAGAGTTACATTGAACACCCCTGGTTTTCTACACATTGTTTTAAGATAACTTATATATCCCCAAGAACAATGATTTGGCATACATGCAGATAAATCCTCCAGATTTGCCACATATAACTTTTTGGACAAATCTGAAATGCTGAAAAATCCAATTTTTCATCATTTTTGTACCAAATATTGAGTTTAATGTGAAAAGTGGGACTTAAAATGACAAATTATGGTAAGACCAATGCAACAATTTTATATCCAATGCAGACTTTGCGGGTTTTGATTATTTTTAAGCGAATCGAGACAAAAAATTACTACTGTAGGGTGAGTTTGTTGGGGTAGGGGTAGTATTTTAGGTATTTAGAGTCACATTAAACAGTCTTTGCTTTTCTAAACAACGTTTTAAGACAACTAATGTATCGCACAGGACAATTAAATGGCATATCTGCCGACATATCCTCCAGATTTGACATATATTACGACTAAACGGTGAACGTTGAACAAATTTGAAATACAGAAAATCCCCATTTTTCTTCAATTTGGGGCAAAATATTTAGTTTAAGTCAACAAATGGCTATTAAAATATCAAATCATGATGTTATTCATGTAACTTATACAACATACATTTTGCGGGTTCTGGTTATTTTTATGCGAACATAAAGAAAAAAATGACAATTTTAGGAAAAATTTGTTGGGGTAGGGGTAAGATTTTCGGTATTAAGAGTCACATTAAACACTCCTTGTTTTTCTAAGTAATTTTTTGAGACATCTTATATATCCCTAAGAAAAATTACTTGGCAGATATATCCTCCATATTTTTAATGTATAACGATTTAAATCTGAAATGTAGAAAATGCCTATTTTTCATAAATTTCGGGCAAGATATAGAGTTTAAGTCAACAAATGGCAATACGAAATACGAAATCACAATATAATTCATGCAACCTTGTCATATACAACACACAATTTGCGTGTTCTGGTAATTTTTATTCGAACAAAGACAAAAATTGACAATTTTAGAGTAAATTTGTTGGGGTAGGGGTAGGTTTTATGGATGTAGGAAGTTTATAATACTTCAAAACTGCCATAATTTGTACCAGTTGTTAAGAAGACATTATGTACTTCCATCTTTTCATGAATTTGAACCACTCATAGATAGGATGGGACAAAAAAAGGACAAAACTTTGTCGAAAACGAAAATATTCAAAGATGTGTTTTAATTGTCTATTTAAAAGTGATAGTTTGGTCATTCAAAACATATTTACATTATGTTAACATGCTTAATTCTTAAGAAAGGACATTAAAAGACTAAAAACAATTCCAAAATATTTTGAAATGAAAAACATACTGGTTTCTAAGGACCGTTGAACTTACACGATTTCGAGAAAAATCTTAAAATTTATGTCAACATTTCGAAGGGGTAGGGGTAAGATTTTTCAATGTTTATAACGTATTGGGTATAGAACTGGTACTTATGTGGAATATTTGTAAAGCTTATACCATGGGCTATCATTCTATACCATTTTTTCATTACTGAGAGGAACCAATCAACAATTTGAAGCAATTGAAAGAAAAACTTTGATCAAAAACGAAATTTTCCAAAATTTTGTTGGGTGGGTCTAAAAAGGGGGCCTGTTTCAATATTGCGTACAGGTTATGATCATGTAAACATGTTTAATTTTGAAGAGGGGATATAGAAAGACTGAAAAATATGGGTGGGTATCATAAAGGGGGGGTGCACGGGGGTTATTCCAGCCCATGGACTAGAAGGGATGATCCGATATGGCCGAAAAGGGGAGGTGCAGTATAGGACCCCATACTAATACACCATTCCAAATTTCAAGTGGCTGTCATGTGTAGTTGCTGAGAAAAATGCGACGAAAAAGTCATAATTTTGAAAATAAAAGTAAAAAAAGCACAAAGTCGGTAAACAGGAAGTGGTAATCCAATATGGTGGAAAAGGGGAGGCGCAGTATAGGACCCCATACTGCTGCACCATACAAAATATCAAGTGGCTGTCATGTGTAGTTGCTGAGAAAAATGCGAGGAAAAAGTCATAATTTTGAAAATAAATTAAAAAATGCACGAAGTCGGTAAACGGGAAGTGGCAATCCGATATGGTCGAAAAGGGGAGGTGCAGTATAGGACCCCATACTGATGTACCATACCAAATATCAAGTGACTGTCATGTGTAGTTGCTGAGGAAAATGCGACGAAAAACTCATACGTGTAATTTTGAAAATAAAAGTAAAGAATGCGCAAAGTCGGTAAACAGGAAGTGGTGATCCGATATGGTCGAAAAGGAGAGGCGCAGTATAAGACCCCATACTGATGCACCATACCAAATATCAAGTGGATGTCATGTGTAGTTGCTGAGAAAAATGCAACGAAAATATGTGTGACGGACGAACAGACGGATGGACGGACAGAGGTAAAACAGTAACCCCCTCTCCTTCTTCGGAGCGGGGGTATAATAAATACCCACTGAAACCGTGGAATCGTTTAATCTTTACCCTTCCGGAGTACCCGATGATACCTCGGTTTTTATAGTGGTTAACACTGCTAGTGCTTTAGTTTTGTGACGTTCTTGTTCTTTTTTTTGTTTTTTGTTTTGTCATACTGTCTCAATTCGTGTTGCTGTCAATTACCGTAATTTTGGATTTATGATTTTAGAATTTCCCCTTTCCTCGTTCTTGCTTCGGTATTTGTTTGCCGATGTATTCTAGATTATGGGTCTGGCATTCTTTCACATCAGCAATTTTTTCTGGGTCGCATTCGACTCCTGCCTCAGACACGACATGGCCTTAACATTGATTGAACCAAAGAACATTAATTTTCTGCTCTAACTTAACATTTGCAAATTTAAATATTTTCAAAAACCCTCTTAGATTCTGTAAGGCTCTCTCAAAATCACATCCAAATAAAATAATATAATCAATGTAACACAAAGATTTTTTTCCACTTTTCCAACACATTTCTATCAATCTACAAAAAAGAAGCACTAGAATTCGACAAACCCATTGGCATATCACAAAATTCAAAAAAACCACTATGGAGGGTGCATTTTTATTTGCTAATAGCCTAAAGTGGTACCAAACGAAAGCCTGCCAACATCAAAAATGTGTCTTCACGTATAGAGTGGGTTAGCAACTTTACCAGTCAAACTATTTGATTTTATAAAATCCACTCATAACCTAGTAAAAAACCAAGAAGCGCCATCTTTTGGGGATGCAATACAGACTGGTTTGTAGACCAAGTGTTAATTTATAGGTTTCTTAATCAGTTTGACCCAAAGATTGCCAAGGATTGAATTTTTTTACTACACCAATCAATTTCTCCCATACTGCAGTAATTCAT
>MJUU01071655.1:415-22059 GCA_002080025.1 Modiolus philippinarum
ATTTGTCATTAATTAGTGAACCCATTTATATACAAGATGTACAAAATTGCTACCAATACTTTCATATACTCTGGTCCCGATATACAAGCTAGTAGTAGAGAAATGCCAAAAAAAAAAACAGACCCGTTGCAGCGGCACATCTACATATACCTCTATAAAGGAAGTGTCCCTCGTGTATTTAACTCAAAAAATTATATATACATGTATATATATTTTTTATTTATCAAATAGACAAAACACCGTGTTTATTTTAAGTCTTTAATAAACAATCCGTTGTGCTCTACTACTGTTTTTTGGTATTTATTCGTATCTCATGAATGACTAATGACCATGCGCGTTGAAGGTTCTGAATCTGTCATTGGTTCTAACAGTGTTTGGTTCTCAAAATGCATATGCTGACAGAATCTGATGAATTTACCCGCATGCAGAAAACTTTCACACTGCCTATTAAAATTGAAAAGTCCAGTGGCAAGCGCTTATTGGAATTTATTAATTCTTGGTTGTACAAATTCTGCAGACAAAGTCCTAAGTAAAAACTGCTGCGCAAAGTGTCAATTTTTTATCAATATTTAGTTTAAACGTCGTTTTAAGTGCAACTTTGACCGATATTTGTGTTTACCGTCGATAAAATAGGTTAAATTTTTATAATATACCTCTCAAACAATCTTTGCGCAGCATTTTTTGTGAAGTTTGAATCATAATGAAAACAGCAATATCAAAATCACGCCCAAGAAATCGCATTATGCCACTGGACTTTGGGGTTGAAAATGAACTCTTGTGATCCGTGATAGTGCTAAGGTCACGTGACTACTTTCACTTTTGTTTGGAAAAAATAGTAGATATTAATAGACACTTCCAGTTAGGAAACGATATGCGGTGTAAGCGCGAAACAAAATTGATAAAATTGAAACAAACGATTTATCAATGATTTTTATAGAATTGTGCCTTAATATCGCTGCGAAGTTGCAATAAATAACGAAATACCGAACTTACTGTAAATTTAGTGTCTGATTCCCTTTGCATTTTGTGAGCAAAATCAATATGTTTAAATCAAAGCCAGTCGTTACAAACTTGGTTACATTAGCTTTTGGATGGTCAACTTTAAAATGTATCCGGCAAGTCAATACCTAATCCCGGGGATTTTAAATACTTCACGGACAGTGTACATGTATTAATTAAACTGGAAGCTGACAAAGGTGCCGACCTATTATACACAGGCGTCCGATGAGTTTGGATTATTCCTTCGTTCGTATGAAGTCAGGTTAGTTCAAAAAAGGGCTAAAATAGTACCCAAACACATTATTTCATTTTCGATTTTATAAATAAAATCCTACTGTAAATTTGTTTTCTGCGCATGGCTATGCATTTTAATAACTTGTATACATGATTTCTACTCAATTTAACGACTGCCATTATCTAACACACCAATACATGTATGAACTCGAAACTAAAGATACCAATTGACACTATAACCTGCATTACACCAGGGCTAGCGCATCTATAATACTTTTCACGTTTGGTTTCAAAACTTTAAGAAACTTCTGCAACAGTGAAATTCCTGTTTCTTGGCAGCACTTTCCCCAATATTACTTTTGTAATCAATTGGCATCCTGCGTCCGTCGTAAACTGCTCATTCAAAGATCTTCTCTGAAACCACTGGGCCGATTGGAATTCAACTTGGTCACAACAGTCCCTTTAAAAATTTAACCGACAGCTCACTACTTCGTCTTGCGTGAATGGTTGGCAGGCACAAAATTGCCTCATTCATTGTTTCAATGGGTTTGTAATTATTGAACCTGCTTTATGTATTAATCGGACAAAAAGGCAAAATTGTCATTCTCAGTTGCATTGATAACGGACTAAACGCAAAATATCGGACATTGAGCAAAATTGTCGGACAAAAAAGCGTCGGACTAAACGCAAAAATATCGGACATTAAGCAAAATTGTCGGACAAAAAGCAAATTGGACTAAACGCAAAAGTTTCTGACAAAAAGCAAAATTTTCGGACAAAAAGCAAAATCGGACAAAAAGCAAATTTCGGATAAAAAACACTGTATCAGCTGTCCATATTCATCCGCCGAAACTCCATCTGTCAATTTTATATCAATTTTATATACGATTCATTACCTGGCGGCAAATGTTGGCGCGCTGAGGTTACTTTCTTTTATGGTCACGACTCTCCAAAGAGTAGTCCTGTAGTCTGTGCTTTAGAGAACAATGAGCTTCAAAACATTTTAGCTGATCCTGCTGTATTGTTTCAAAAACATTCAGAGTGTTCAGACTTTAGTGATATCATTGAGTACAAACAGGATCAAACTCTACCAGATGATGAATAGCGTAGGAAAGCCGTTATTACTGAGAGTCCTTATAATTCTGTCTCAACTGGCATTCTTAGTCATGTGTATCAGAGAAGATGTAGTAGGTTACCAAGGTAATTGGGCCTTATTCAGCAAATTGCAATTAAGCTGTCTTTTAAAGACAGAGTGTCTTCATTCCTATCATGACTCACTTGCAGGTGGTGGACATCCTTGTGTTGACAAAGTTATTCATCTATCATGGAAAAATATTCTTGGCCTAAGCTTCATTCTGATGTAGTCGATTATATCAAAACATGCAATCGATGCCAGCAAGCTAAGAGGAATTACAATCCTAATAATCCACCTCTTACTCCAATGCCACAAGTCGGTAGATTTCAACGCTGCTACATCGGTGTTCTTGGCCCACTAGTTAAAACAAATGAGTGTTACGAGTATATTTTGGTTGTTGTTGAGTCATTTACAAGATGGACAGAAGCATTCCCTCTTAGAACTCAATCGGTGAAAGAAATAGCCACTATTCTTTGTACAAAAGTATTGCAAGATTTGGTGCCCCAAAAGTTCTTTTTAGTGACCGTGGGCAAGCAGTCATGTCAAAGCTTATTAAAGCAACTTTTGAAGTTTTTCAGGTAAAACAACACCATTCTAGTTCGTACCATGCGAATACAAATGGTACAGTTGAGCGCCAGAACAGTACAATTGCCCAGTGTATGCGAGCTTATTGCGGTAAGAACCAATCAATTTGGCCAACCCTTATCCCATTTATTATGATGGCATATAGAAAATCTCCATTCTCAAATACCACAAAATATTTACCCTTCTACATGATGTTTGGGGAAGAAATGCGACTTCCTTTTTACGTCGCTTTAGAACCAAAAGACACTGTAGGCAAGAACACCAAACATTATATAGAAGGGTTTTTAGCCAATCTCAAAATTGCCCATGAAATTGCAAAAGAAAATGATTCACTACATAAAGTGAAAGATAAAGAGAGACATGACCTAAAGTCAAAGATACCAACTTTTTCTATTGGCGATTTAGTTTTGGTAAATGTAAACAAAATTCCCAAAGGCATGTCTCGCAAATTGCATGATAAAGCAGATGGTCCTTACCGCATAGTAGAGCTTGGTCCAAATTACACTACAAATTGAGGATAGTCAGTTCTACTGTGAACCACAAATCACTAATTAATGCAACGAATATAAGACGTTACTATGAAGAAAGCAATTTGTTTCTCGATTATGAATCATAGCTACACACATTTAAGGTTGCACTTCCAAACGTGCTCAATTGTCATTTAGTCCAATCAGTCTCTGTAAATCAAGGGTTAGTGATTGTCACTCGTATAACAACATGGTTACTTTTATTCGACATTACATGACAGTATAGAAATGCATCTAATGGAAACTGTACAAGCAATTCATACGCTAATACCTCAAACTGCTTTATTTAGAAAAAAACGCAAACAAAAGGTCACTTCTACCATTTATTGTCTCCTTAGCCAAAGGTTATTTTGGTACTGCTACTATGGAAGATGTGAACCTTTTAAACACGTCATAACAATGAATCACAGAACACTTGTTTTAAGTAAAGTTTTACACCAATACGGTGATCATTTGTCATCTTTTATGTCATAAGTAGACAACAGAACAACAAATCTAATTTATGGCATTAAACTTAACACACAACAAAACAGAAACACACTAAAAGTTTATGTATCATTTGCAACAATTCTGCAATCCATGATTAATATGTCACAGGTCCTAATCACAATTACTAACCAAGGCAATACTTTACGGAATAATCTAGACCAGTTCCAAGCAGCAGTGCAAAGCCTGGTTGAAGGCAGAATATCGCCTTTATTATTACCTAAGCACATTCTTACGCATGCTCTGCGCAGAGTTCAAGGAATCTAAACACAATCTTATCCAGGTTTTTACCTCACCCAATTACATCCATCCTTTCATTACGCCAATTTAAATTTTATGTTTACCCGCAATCATTCCACTTCGTATATCACCCTGAGATTCCCAATCTCATCACATGCACAACCACTTCGTCTCTTTAAGGTCAATTCACTACCTGTCCCTGTTAATAACAACCTTACTCATGCCACCAAACTAATTGACTTACCAATTTCTTTGCTATAACTCAATAGCATGATTATTACCTCCTTTTAAAAGCAACTGATTTAACCAATTGTCATCATGGATCATTTATAACTTGTTCTTTTTTCAATATTGCTTTGATTCCTACTAATATACCCGACTGCACGATTGGATTGTTCAATAATAATGTTAACACAACATTGCAACTTCAGATTTTTTAAGAATCATCATAGAACTAACACCAACATCTGTCTTAGTTTATCAAAGTAAAACTCTTTCATTAAATTGTCAAAACCAACAAAAAATCATCACCGGGTATAATTTTTGCATTATAAATTTATCTTGTAAATGTTCTTTGTCATCAAAAACATTGCTATTATCAAACACAAGAGTTTTCAGTTTCACATCCAGTAAACCTTGCTCTTTTGCAAAAATGTTTTGATGACAAAAAATTAAATGGCATACTTCCAGACACAACTTTTTCCAAACAAGTACAATTATCAATACCAAATTTTAGATTTTACTCACACAATATTTCTTCAATTTTAGCGGATCTGACTTACGTTTAACAAAAAAATGACCGCAGCCGCCATACGAGGCGACATTACCTTACAATCAGATTGGCCAGATTTTAATGCCATTTTTATTTTTGTATCACTTGGTATTGCTTCATTGTCATTTATTGCTTGTATATTTTTCTTTTTCAAAATGAAAAAAATGGCCACAGCCATGTTAAATACTTCGACAAGTCACTCAGTCAAGATCACAAAGTCTACCTTCATTTATTTAGGCACGGACCATTTGATTTTCAGGGGGGCTGGGATTTTTACCCGAGCCGGAAATTTTTTTTGAAAGCGGGCCAGGCTATTTTTTTTTTCCGCTCTACACTATGCTAGGAAATTTTGTTGAGCCAGGCTTTTTTTCTGATGGACAAAGTCAGAGCCAGACTATTTTTTTCAACCAAGGTGCTGGTCAGAAAAATGGTCCGTGCCTTATGAAAAAGTCACACAAAGTCAACACTCCACAGACACTGTATCAGATATTGAAAAATTCATCACATCAGAATTTTCATGGCTTCATGCATCAGTAATTTTAAGTACACTCGTACTTGTATTTTTATCAGTACTTGTTTACTACCTGTATAGATCAAGAAGGTCAAAAAGTACTGCAATTTATTTAGAAATAACTTCTGGTGGCGATTTTATTTTAGTACCAATACTCAGCTGATCTTTGTGCCCATCTTACTATGATGTACTTCAGCAGTCCTTCTGTCGAAGATCTTACAGTTTCGGCATTCCCCCAGTGCGCATTAATTGTTTGCGATTTATTCTTCTTTTAGAGTAACAAACAAGTTAACATCCTAAACTGTAAATATACCAACTACCATTGGCATAGATTTTGTGACTCGATACAAAATTAGTAAGATTTTATAACAACCCCAGAATGCCTATGTATTGGTTACACATCAAGTTTTTCAATCAGTGTTGAATCCACCTAATAGACCGATGCAACAGCAAGTGCAACAAGCCCCTACGTTTTCATTGTATTAGATATCTGTATTTTTCAGTCGTATCTTTTATATCATATAAGTGAATGTGTATTTCAATTTTTCTTAGTTCTCATCTATGCCTTATCATGCCTTACTTTACAATTGTTTCAAATGTGTTTGTTACTATGTTTAGTGTTTAGTGACCTTGATTCTCTGGACTTATAACTTGAACCGCAATCACACTCATGAACTCTCTGTGCGTATATATGATGTTTGATTGATATGTTTGACTCATACTTTAAAAAGTATTTTTCAGAAAACAGAGAATCATTTTGAAGATTCCAGGTCGAAATCAGATGGAGTAGGGGGAGTTGCCATGTTCTCACTTAAATTTCATTTTGATGAAATTTTCGATTTCAGCAAAATTTCTCTTGATTTTTAGTTTAAAGATTTGTTTAAGTTTAAATAAATAAAATTTTTAAGAATTTTAATATTTTGAAGCATTTTGAAGATTACTTAAAAATTATAGCTTTATTTTACAGTGTTTTGCTTATTACATGAAAAAGATATTTTGTAATTATCAGTAAGTTTATGTTTGATTTCCTTGTTCAAAATTTGTTTCTTATTTATGCGTTAAGCTCACAAAAGGATAGGATAATGATTTTAGATAAATACATGTATTTTTAATGACCTCTAGCTATTGTGTAAACAACACATGTCATTTTGAGCCATGCTAATTATGTGCTAATGTGCTAATTAACAGTTTTTCGCCATTTATTCATAAATAAGTTCGGTGATCCTCGGTTTTTACGCAAGTCGAAGGCAAGTGTATAAGCTAATAATTCACCCAAAAAAATGTAACTAAAATGAATGAAAATTTTATTAAAATTCATTAATTTTTCGTAACAGCTGATTTGCAAATGACAAATTTCACGTTAATGTGGCAGGTGTTCTCCATTTTTTAATGTAATAACAAAGCGCATGTCATGCAAATATCAGAAAATTCTTTCTGTACATCTGGCTGTACAACTGACATTCGCAATGACCATTTTTTTTTACCATAGTAGATGTTTCCTTATTTCTTTTAGACCCCGTACCACCTTAGAGCGCATAAGAAACTGATTCTGTGTTACAAAGTGTTATCTTCTCCTGTATTTGAATTCTCCCATCAAATGGAGTTACAAACACTCTTCGCTTCCAGTTATCACTAGTACGGTTGGCTAACAGTACACAAATGAAACCCTGAGTACCTTTTTTGTGCATTGTCACGGTAAACAATGGCATGGTAATCTAAATATTTACAGTTTTTATGAACTGTTTTCAGGATGAACACCAATTGCCGTGTTGGGTAATTAACCGGAATTGTTTATTTGTATTTAAATGCCGAAACCGAAGGGCGGACAAAATGATTTTTTGAAAAAGCCTATCGTTACAAAATATCAGAAAATATCTTTTCATGCATGAATGAACAGACGATAGCGACAATCTACCAGGGAGCTACACAAGAAAAACAATAAAAACACAAAAGATGTTTTGAAAAAAGCACGAAGAAAATAATCGTATTCAAGCTAGATTGTACAGGTAGGAAATGGTAGCATTCAACCGATAGTTTCGTTAGAAAATTGTAGCACTAACGGGTGAAAATTGTAATACTAACGGATAAAATTCGTAACAACCATCGTTCCCGAGTGAGTCGTTTTTAATCAATAATGAATTTTACAGGTAATAAAACATGTACTGTTATTATACTTTAGAAGATTTTTCCTTAACAAAAATTAATTTGACAATTCAATCTATCATGTAAGATTTTTATTAAAGCCGCCAGTGTAACATTCACTAAATTGTCATATGGCTGAGAGGGTAACAATTTTTGTACTGTTACCCTCTGTTCATGGTCCAGTGATTTTCAATAAATGTAATAAAATAAATGACATATAGCTGGGAATGTGACAGAGCAGATTGTTGCCCCTCGGAAAACATTGTCAACCTCTGCTTTGCATCGGTTGACAATGTTTTCTCGGGCTAAAAATCTGCTATGTCACCCTCCCAGCTATATTTTATTTATATATTGTTATTGTTTATGTTGCACAAGTAAGAATAGTATTTACATATTATTCTACAGATAAAAAGATTTACCGATTTGTGCGTTTTATCAATGATATAAAAAGAAACAGTAAAATATTAATTATATATATTTTGTAGTACCATTATAACACATTAAGATCAAACACATAATATGATTATTCTGTTGACTTATCGAGAATCAAGCTTAATGTCCTTCTCAAATGTAAACATCGTCGTATATTTCCCAAAAGTCGCTCTGCGAACGGTACAAAATTATGAGTGGAACGGTAAAAATTCGCACTTTGGACAGAGTGAAAATAGCAACTTCGGAAAAACAAACAAATGAAGTCAACAACGAATATGGCACGGAAAAGAAAAATGAAGACACACACGCATAAATAGATGAACATCACGGACCAAATAAAACACGATCGGTAAGATCATACAAGCTTTACGTGCCCCTGTATTCTATGGACTGTCTTTCATGGGAAAAATCTCATTCACAGAAATATTAACTTACTTCAACAAAATGAAAATATTAAGAAAGAAAGCAGAGAAAAAAACATATTGTCTATAAAGGTAAATATTGATTTGATCTTTATTTTCTCATCTTCTCTACTCTGAAACAGGTGTTTATGTAAAAAAAATAATTTCTTAATTTATTGTGTAAGTGTAAGCCAAGTAACAAAAGCCATTCTGTACTTGGACACTCTTGGTATCAATGCATACTGAATATATTATCAATATAATTGCTAGTCTCCTGCAATATTAGTTCCGGAAGTATAGACTTTGCGCTACGTATCACTAAAATTGGTTGTATGGCTTTAATATTTTGAAGTTTACTCTGAATATCTAATTTTGATAAATTATTTAAGGATTGCACTAAGGATTCCGGATTTTTAAGAAAATCGTTTTCCGGGAATGTAATTGCAATCGATTTTAATGGAATAAGTTTCCTAAAAGGTAACCCGACTAATTCAAATGTATCGGATATAACTACTGGAATGCAACTAGTGGTCAATGCATTGTAGAATGAGTGAGATGTTGGTGTATCACCACGCATTACAAAGCAAAACTTGCTCTTCGACCAACCAGGAAGCCATTTACTTTTTGGAATGTCATACCCAATATCTCCAGGAAACAAGTGTTGCTTTTGTATCGGGAATCGCCTCAATGTAGTTGCATTAAATAAAAACGACGACGACTTAACGTGATACCAAAACAAATTAGGTCTTTTTTGCCATTCGGTATAATTTGGAGTTACAATCTCCAAATCTTTTGGGGTGTCGTAAGGGACTACTATGCTTCTTTTTGTAGGTTCCCACTTCATTGCAAACATTTGCCTGGGGACACGAGTTGCACTATCGTACGGTAAAGATTTCTCCCATTTAGACATACCGAAATATTCAATGCGCGTTGCTGTAACTTCGGAAATTTTATCCCACCATGTCTTTGGTGCAATAATTCGATTCCATGTCCAAACATTTAGATGCCAAGCATGTGCCATCAGAAGATGATCACGGCCATTGTAGCGTTTGAAATAGGTGTTTGATGAAATTGTTCTCAAGCTGTTCTCTATACGTTCTTTGTGTACTTTACTATTGCATCTGAAAGAAGCTAACAACGGCATGGGTAATATGAATACTTTAGCTTTTGAGGGGACATAAGTGCGCCATGGATGTTCTCTATATGCTTTCAACAACAATTTATCCGTTCGTTCATTGGCTAAACAATTTTCGGGAATATCTGTAAATTCTGATTCATTGTACATGTAAAAGGGAACATAGGTTCTAAACGTTTTGATGTCATTGACAATCTTTTCCAGCTTCGAATGATTCAGTGAATCCTGAATTTCCGTTTGCTTTAATATAAACGTCGATTGTGCTGCTCCCACAGTTTTAACAATGTCCCGTCTCAACTTTCCACCACCGATATTATCTGTTAGAGACATGTATTCTCGCAATGTGTGTTCACCATTTGCTAAAATCGGCTGGTCAATCATGACTTGGTATGCGTCTCTGTTTTGTTCCAAGTGGACAATTCTATCAATTGCAGTTTGTGGGTTTATGATGTCAAAGTATATAAAAGCCTTCTCATTAAATAATTTAAAAACATCTGTCGTTCCATAGTAAATTGGAATCGTTCCAGCTAAAAAGGCGTCCAATATTCTTTCTGTTACATACCCGTTCACGTGCTTTCTTTCCATTACAAGCGCAAATCTAAATCTATTCATTAGATTTATAGTGTTATTATTGTCAGTAAAAAACTTAGTCATGTTTAAACAACAATTATTCGCCAACGAACTATTTCTAGTATCAACTGGCAAGTCAAAACCATTGATTTTGGCTACTCTAGTCAAAATATCAAAGGCCATCATTTCAAAATCAGAACAATAGTTAGAGTGATATATTAAGAATGAACGTTTCGTCGTCGAAAGTTGTCGTTGTAAATTAATAGCATTAATATCTTTGAATATTAGAGAAAATACTAATGCAGAAAAGAACATATCAACTTGTTTAAGAATAAGATGGTTTGAAATCGGGAACTGTACACCAGCGTATACTACCTTTTTCTGTACAACACCCGGCAAATGTAAAATCCCATGGCCGTTGTCTCCATACAATATAATACCTTTAAAGCTATAAGCATAGCTACACCCGCAGACAACGATAAGTATGTCTTTTTCACTTGTACTTTGTCCGGAATAGTCAGCTATTGTACTGTTCGGGAAAAGTAACGTTGCGAATCGTTTTGCAAGAGGACACCTTAGACTAAGATAACTGCTACACACAAACACGTTTCCTGTAGGTAAAGACATATTTCCTGGAGGAATAGACAAATTTAGAGTTCCCGTCACGTTCGACAAATTTACAAACAAAGATTCCACAGGAATAGTTAAATATCGGGTTCTAGTTAATTTCGACCAATCCATCAAGGAAAAACGAATTGCGATCGCACAGCTCACTAGAAATGCTAATCCCGTTTTTCTTCGAAAGCCTGTTTTCCTTCGACAGAATAAGAACATTTTTCTAGTATGATTCAACAAAACTTTTCAATATGTCAGTTGGATTTTCGGGGAGGAATCTGTAGATATATCTATTTACACCCCTTCCATTTTCTTTGTATGTGTTAAACAAACATTTTCAGTGTAAATAGTCAAACAACTACAATAAAATACTAATCGCTTCCACAATCATATTAAGACATCTGGTGTTAAATGTGGGTAGAACTTATAATGTAAGAAAACAGCGATTTATTATTATGGTTCGATGACAATCAGTAATTGCTTCATTATATGCAATACACAATTCGTTTTAATTTTTTGAATGTCAAAGCAATAAGCTTAACAGCTGTACAATACTTTAATGAGGTTTTGAAAGTCAATACCATTTGCATTTACAACAAATTTGAAAAGGTGCTTCGATTTTGAACACGTAAAAATATGTCCCGATCTAACAAACAAAGATATTTATATTCCACCGAGATTTTCCAGCATGAAAAGAATGAACTGAAACACTATGCATAGTGTAACCATATGTATAGCACTGGAGTCTAAGGGCACCAAACAAGTCCGCTTGTTTTTGTTGGGGAGCAGTAATAAACATATTCCATTTTCATGTCATTTATTAAATGACATAACAAAACAACTAATAATCTACACAATTTAACAAATAGAAGGGAGTGAATCAGAAACATGTATGAAATATACAAATATAGACCTGTCAATTAAATAATCACTCCCTTCAAAAACTATGAGCAGCTCCCTAAAACAAAAAGGTGTGGCACTAAAAAGCGGCCACAAAGACACAAAAAATATATGAGCTCTAAATTTATCACAAAAATTGTGCACACTTTTAAAAGTAAATGTAGTTGTTAGATTTCGATAGGTCTTGAGATCATCTTTTTGGTATGAACACAATGCAACTACATTGAGTCTGTATATAGGGTGCAAATTGATGACAAATGTATACATGTTGAACCTGTCACATTCTATACCTGACGAAGGAATGTCATCTCTTATAAAATTCAATACACTATGAAAGGATATGGAATAAATGCATACGAGACAAATTCTCTACAAATACATTGTAAAACCCAAGCAATGGAACAACGCTTTTATTGTAGTGAACCATGGAGCCTTCAACAAAGATCCCTGTTCATACCTCACAGAAAGTAACTCCTTTTGTTTTATGTGCAAATTTATTTATGTGCAAATATTTTAAACCACAACGCCAAAGTGACGATTTCCAATCTTCACAGGACACTGACGAAGACTGATGCATGACAACATAACGTCAAAACATAATAAATTTAATGTATTTTTTAAAAGAACATTAATAGCATACATAAATAAACATAACAAAAATAAATAAAAACAATAGAGACATTCTCTAGACATGGTTCTAGCGATTCTGTGTGCTCTGCCTTGTGGTCACTCTGTATTGGACTTTAGATTGGCCAGGTCTTGGTGGATACGGGTATTGCTTTGGAAATCTCTCCAGCCTTCCGTATATAAAGTGAGCTATAATATAAAAAAGTCTTCTTTTAATCGACATATGTGTTTGCGTACTGAGTGTTTTTGTTGTCCTTTCCCTCTTTGTTCCTCTTTTCCTTTTTGTTTCGTTTCGATTTTTTTTAAATTCCAAGATACTAAAGTTGTAGCCTATAAACTTATAACAATTAATTCTACAATACCTTGAAAATAATTGGTTTAATTTGGTTATAGACTGTGAAGTATGATACTGTACCTTACTGAAACCAATGTCTTGTAAAGACAGAACCATTAGTATTCTGAAGGCGGCAGTTTTATTCCATTTTTTTAAATGAAATTCAACCACATTTCATATTTGGCAGATCAAATGTGAAAAAGACCTATATGGCAAGTCATAAGTGATGAGTTGTGTATTGTTAGTCTAAACGTTAGGTATGGTAAGTAAGCAAATAAATAGTTATATATCGAAAGTTGTGTATGGCAAGTCAAAAATAATGTTAGCCTAGATCCTGGTCCGTCTGCAGTCACCGCACCAAGCGCGACAGCCAGTTAATTGGGCCATAATTTCAGGCTACAATAAATCATTCAAATGTTATGGATGGCTAGTTGTGTATGGTATCTCAAACCCGTTGTGAATAAAAAAAAAATGCTGATTTAATGTACATGTACTAACTGAAAAGATGACTTACATCGAATGCTACAAATCACATCTTTTGTCCAGCATTTCTCATTACCTGAAAAAAAATGCATTGTTTTGATTCAGTTTTGGCGATGCAAAATTCAAAATATATGATTTACAATGTTTGACAATAAACTATATTTCTCTAATTAAAAAAAAAATTACCAACGCCTGGTCGGTGTGATAAAGATATTTCTCTATTTTTTAGCAAAATTAAACACCTCTGACAGATTGGTTATCGAAATAATAATCAACATGTGTGTTATTTGATCACAATTGGCGAATGGTCAATCGTGTCAGTTTCTAGAAATAGTGCAACCGGATATTGATGAAATTAACCCCTGCATCATTGTCTAGCGAAATGGTTTTTGCATTTTTATGAGTAAGATAACCCAATTTATTGATAATATGACATTTTTATCAAAAATATTATATTTATACTATAAATTTATGTATATTTCGCTGACATTTTTATAATCAAGAAATAACAGTACATTATTTGAATACAAGAGAGCGTCAATTGTAGATTTGACAGTCAAAATGCAGTTAACGGGTTCTCAGTTTACAGGCAACGCGTATACAGGCTCTCAGTTTACTGGCAACGCATATACAGGTTCTCAATTTACAGGCAACGTGTATACAGGCTCTCAATTTACAGGCAACGCGTATACAGGCTCTCAGTTTACGGGCAACGCTTATACAGGCTCTCAGTTTACAGGCAACGTGTATACAGGCTCTCAGTTTACAGGCAAAACATATACAGGCTCTCAGTTTACAAGCAATGCGTACACATGCTCTCAGTTTACTGGCAATGCGTATACAGGCTCTCAGTTTAAATGCAACGTGTAAGCAGGCTCTTAGTTTACAGGCAACGCGTATGCTGGCTCTCAGTTTACAGGCAACGCGTATACAGGCTCTCAGTTTATACGCAACGTGTATACAGGCTTTCAGTTTACAGGCAATGTATATATAGGCTCTCAGTTTACAGGCAACGCGTAGCAGAGCCTGTGAACGGATATTTTTACCGCCAAATCAAGATAGACGCCCTCGGGTATTCAAATAATGTACTGTTACTAGCTCACCTGACCCGAAGAGTCATGTGAGCTATTGCCATCACTAGTCGTTCGTCGTCTGTCGTCCGTCGTCTGCGTCCGTCGCCCGTCCGTCGTAAACTTTTTCAAAAATCTTCTCCTCTGAAACCACTGAACCAATTTTCACCAAACTTGGCCTGAATCATTATCAGGGTATCCTGTTTCAAAATTGTATCCGATGAGTCCGAGGACCAAACAACATGGCTGTCGTTACTAAAAATAGCACATAGGGGTAAATTGCTGTTTTTGGCAAATAACTCGAAAACCGTTACAGATATAAAAAATCTGACATGGAGTAAAAGTGATCAGCATGGCAAGATCTAAGATTTTCAAAATGGCCGCCAAAAAAAAGGCGGGAAAATTCAACATTGTACGATTTCAATAAAATTTGGTTTCCAAATAGATATTGATGTTGCGACTTCAAAACCAGTGTTGAAAATTGTTTGTTGACCGCCATTTTCAAAATGGCCGCCAAGAAAGGCGGGAAAATTCAACGTTGTCCGTTTTCAATGAAATTTGGTTTCCAAATAGGTATTGATGTCGCCACTTCAAAACTGATATAAAAAATTGTTCGTCGAATGCCATTTTCAAAATGGCCGCCAAAAAGGCGGGAAAATTCAACATTGTCCAATTTCAATGAAATTTTGTTTCCAAATAGATATTGATGTTGTGACTTCGAACACTGATGTTGAAAATTGTCATTGCCCGCCATTTACAAAATGATGTTTTGACTTCAAAACTGGTGTCGAAAGTGGTCCTTAGGCACGGACCATTTGATTTTCAGGGGGGACCTGGTATTTTTACCCGAGCCAGGATTTTTTTTTCGCCCGCTTCGCGGGCCAGATTATTTTTTTTTCATATACACAATGCTAGGAAATTTTGTTGAGCCGAACTTTTTTTTCTAATGGACAGGATCCTGGCCAGATTATATTTTTTCAACAATGATGCTGGTCAGAGAATTTTTTTTTTTGGCAAAAGTCGGGGCCAGAAAATTTTTTTCTACAAAATATCAGCCCCCCCCCCTCGAAAATCAAATGGTCCGTGCCTTAGCAAGAATGTTTTTAGTCAAAAAAAAGCGAAACAAAGAAATATAGTAAAACATGATCAGACTTTTAAATACAGTTCAAGATATTGGTGGTGTTCCAGC
The DNA here is from genome assembly GCA_002080025.1 of Modiolus philippinarum. Classification (NCBI taxonomy): domain Eukaryota; kingdom Metazoa; phylum Mollusca; class Bivalvia; order Mytilida; family Modiolidae; genus Modiolus; species Modiolus philippinarum. The sequence goes on from MJUU01071655.1 coordinate 15,803, forward strand.
TACCAATTTTTGAGAGACTGAAGTTTAACTGTAAGCTTGATTGTCGTATTGTGCTTCATAGTTTTCTTCACAATGTAAAAAATGTGTTTAAACTAGATTATAAAGGGGAACCCCTGCCAATTTTTTTTTATGGAAAGGGGGACTTGGAATGTTTTGATTTCAGCAATATGCATTATCTGAATTATAAGTGGAACCCCTGCTCAATTTTTTTTTTGAATGATGGTCTGAAATGGGTTGTAATGGATAGTGGAGCTTTGAATTACCGTGGAAAATGCTGAATCTACTTGCCCAATTGGAACCATACTTGGTGACAACTGTCCGTTGTCGGTACCTATTGAAGAATGTGTCTAGTAAGTCTGCATGTTTTCCAAGATGGCCGCCAGCGGGGGACATAGTTTAACAGTGGACCCTATGGGAAAAACACATTCAAAGACATTATTCTCTGAAACTACTTGGTCAGTTGGAATCAAACTTGGTCACAATAGGCTTTTAATGGTCTTCTTGAAAAATTATGTCTGACAAGTCTGCACTTCATCCAAGATGGCCGCCAGCGGGGAACATTGTTTAACATTGGACCCTATGGGGAAAACACGTTCAAAGATTTTCTCCTTTGAAACTTCTAGAAAATGAGACACTTTAACATGGGGTTAATTTGGGCTGCATTTTTATGCCAGTCATGGACCAGGTGAGCTATTCAGGCTCTTGAGAGCCTCTAGTTGCGATTTTAATGTAATTAAACAATTTCATGTTCTATTTTTGAATTGTGTATTTGTAACCATATTAGGAACCAGACTAAACAGGGAACCTTCTTTGTCCCACATGTGTACATGGTGGAATAACAAAATACCGAAGCTATTGTGAATTTAATAGTTTCTTCATATGCGCATTTCGACATCTTATGTCTCTTCAGTCAACAACTTATATCTCTTTAGACAATTTAAAAGCTCAGTAGAGCTTATGTTATTTGTATTAATATAATCGTCTCTAAATAAAGCTTTGACTTGACTTGATCTGACTTCAGTGCAAATTAAATCAAATCATTTGGAAATCCATACTAGTAAAACGAAATATGTGTAAAAGCTGATACAGAACAAATTACCAATGGGATCTAAATACAGTGGCGGATTTAGGGGGGCCCGGGGTGGCCCGGCCCCCCTTTATGTTGGAAAATATTTAAAATTCCTATGGGTTTTTGAAAAAATTGGGTCCCCCCTTTTGAAAAAATTATGGGTTGGGCCCCCTCTTAGCAGATAGTCTGGATCCGCCACTGAAATAGAAGAGTCAAAATCAGCTAAGGACAGAGCTATACAGAAGGGAGATACTCCTTAGTTTTGAATAAAGTTTTCTTAAATTTGGATATTTCGAATGAAGTACTGGCTACTGGTTTGGTGAATACCTTCGGTGACTAACAGTCCACAAGCAGGGACATCGGCCCAGAGTGAATAAATAACAAAGTATTTGCATCTGCTATAGAGTATGTAACATCAAGCTTACACATTCGTAATCAGCTATAGGTCTTTGGTTTTGATCGCGGTAACTACAATATGCTTCCCATGCTCTTGGATCGTCATTTGTTGGACGTGGTGGGGGTGGGGGAGGCTGTCTGGCATGTTTCTGTATTCGCCTGGCAAATCCAATCACAGCTGGGTCCGTTCCCGTGTATGATAAGAAAAGCAACGATCCCAAATATACTACAGCTAAAAAGGCAATCCGCATCCTGTAATTATAAAGTATAAATAACTTATTGAATTTATAGCAACTATGATTAATAAGGGATGGCAATCGGCTCTTTCAACAACATTAAACAGAATATGAACCTAGTATAAATGTACATATACGTATAATATATGAAACAAGGTGGGTTTTTGACGTAAAATTATCGTTTAATCTATAATCAAACAATAAATCATGGACATTGTGCATTTTTGTATTTCTTTTTAGCAATCCTTTTCACACGTCTTCACAGAAGTATGGAGATGAAATTCTTTCACAAAACAATTAAAACCAGCATACATGAAGATAATTGCAAAAGAAATGATAACAGAAAACACCGGGTCAAACACCAACACTGGCCGAAAAATCACAATTACGAAGTACACGTTATGAACATTTTGAAGATTTCCAGAATATTTTGAAAAACACATTCGTTAATCTAAGGATGTTTTTTTTTAATTTCTTCAATAAAACAAACACATAAATATCAAAAGCATAGATTTTGAAACATAACTCGTTCATTTTCCGCAAATTAGTTTGGTCGAAACGGAAATCATTCCCACTTGATTTCAAATCCGTATGAGGCAACGGTTCGTGAAGGACTTTCTAGAAGGTCAATGATTATTTCCTTATATTCTATTTATTAGAATAAATTTCTAAAATTTAAATGGTTCAACAATACCTATCAAATCCATGCTAAATTTATGTTTGGAAAATGCATAGTTTCTCAAAACCGTTGAAGGCAGACTCTTCACCCACATTTTCTACGTGAAGATATGGTCAAAAAGGGTGTTATTTCGTCTATTTTATTTACAAAATAGACTTGATTTGGCAAGATATTGACAAACTTTGATATTGCAATAACCAGTGAACTTATCTATGCAAAAAAATAATAATAATAATAATTCTACATACAATATATCAACATTGAAAACTGATATTTTCTGTCCTTGAAGGATCAGGCAACGAACAATTGAGCTCGTGAAGGATGCTCGTGAAGGACTAAACCATTAAAGATACTTGTTTGTAAACTGAGTGATTTATTAGTTAGACTTTAACTCCATTGAGCATTAGTTCAGCTATATCAGAACGAATGCAATTAATCTACTAAAAAATGATAGTAGAGGAAGAAAGAACAAAGGTGGAAGCGATAACCGGGGCAACGAGTTTCAAGATTGCCACTGGAAAAGGGGTGAAATGGGTAGGGACAGAAAATTTAGCCAAAGTGACTCCGCTCTCTTTAGAAAAAATATGGAAGAGGTCTTTATACTGCATGGAGCGTGGCGTGTCTTCATTCAGTTTGGCTCAAATTGTTCGCGGTGTCAGGCTTCCCGTATTATGACCTGACTTATCCGCATAGACAGGGCATTCCCCTATCCACCAACTGGGGACGCGGTCGGCAGCTCTGTAGCCGGAGTCCTGAAAAGCGATTCATGTGCCGGGAATTCGTAAATTTATATAAGACTATTAAAGTATAATTAAACCTCATCAAATGCACATTGGCCATCCACGTATAACTCATGAAATATGTAATAAGGTAAAATTTGAAGTCAGTTGAAAGCCTAATACTTTAAATAGTAAAGCACACATTGTCTGGTTCAACATGAATAAAGTCAAACTATGTAAATTATTAAGAAATATTTCAACTTGTGTTATTTTACAGAACAATGTTTTAATTTTATTTAGAATGATTATTTAATACATGTAGATGGAAAGTAATTTAAAAAAAAATGCTTGTTTTTACTATATTTTGCTTACATAAATGTTCTTCATACCGTCGGAAAACCGTTTCAAATGATAAATAGGGATTGAAATACGTTTTTGGTACAGCATTTGAAAAGAAAAGATGGGTTAACCGGTTTTATGCGTAGCTAAACCTCCCCTTCCATTGCGGTAGTGTCCGGTAGCAAAACAGCAATTGTCATTGAAAGGTCGTAGACAGTTAAAAGAAATGATCATCAAAGTATTGAGTAAAGAAAGAATTTTGAATCGGAGTTTGGACTGAAGCTTCAAATTTTTCCACAAGGGACTGATAATAATTAATCTTTTAGTAATCGTATGAGGCGGATTTTTTTTTGAAGCCTAGATTTATAAGGTGGCCATGGTGATAACTGTGTCTAATGAGAAAGTCTCTATAATTTTAGTGATTTTATGCTGTACATTTGATTCCATGTTGTAAATATAACATGTACTAGTAGGAACCCGTGGATGAGGGTTACGAATGGCTCCCTTACTCAGAATGGAGCAATATAGAAATTTTAGACAGAGCTATATTTACTGGAATCATTTGCAAAATAAAAAAGGTTGAAAAACATGATTGTGAACTATTTTATTTGTTATATAGTAGTATTATAAATCGTGAAAAATGTTTGACGTTCATGTGATACTTTTATTACACTATTATGATCTTAAACCGATATCGAGCGTCAGTGAATATAATCGATATTTAGAGGTCTATTTCAACCGATATCGACCGATACAAAAGACCGTAATTGTTTTATAATATAATTAAAAAGAAAACATTTCTTACAAAATCTGTTAAAATAAAATTCATCAATCTTCACGACAGTTGAAAATTCTTGGAAAAAATTCAAAAGAACCGACTTTAAATTTGTGTAAATTTGACAAAAGTTGGCTATAAACCGAAGACTTATTTGCCTTTTTTTGTATTTCGGTAATATTTGATTTCCAATGACACATTCTGACATCCACGTACATAATGTACCGATTCAGAAATTCCGTACTCGCGAAATATGTCTTGAACAATCAGCGACGTCGTGAACAATCACAATTGTGACTGACAGTGTATATGTTTATTGTAGGTGGTAAAGGGTTATTTTCGTGCATTGTGATTTTCATTTTCAACAATTAACCATATCACATGTATAGCGATAGGAACATATTTTCATCATTTATTGTACACTAAAAAGGTCAATATAAAAAGTAATGACTGAACTGTCCAATATCCTTGATGTGAATAGGCCGCCCAGTCAAGAGAAGCAATTTTAAGTTTGAAAACTTTGACAAAAAACAAAACAAATAATTACTTTCTTAAGGATTGGGCAGATCAATATTTTACTGCTGCTCACTGCTTGTTGTATGTTTATCTTCGTTATTCTCAACATTTCTATGGTAAATCACCCATCTGTAGCGCTAATAGATTTAATATGATGTTGTTTATTTTTGTCTGTGCCGTTTTTTCTTCCTGTCGAATTTCCGAGTGTCGGATGGCCCCGAGAACGTTTGATTGGATGATCTGTCCAGTACCAACCAATGACAAATCATACTTGTCAACCTCCAAGAGTACTGTGGTGGGTCAAGACCCAACATTGTGCATTCAGATGTTGGGTCATAGCGCGTGACGGCATACTCTGTTTCAGACAATTAAATAAAATACCTGATATATGCATTACAATCAGATTTCTCTATTAGTTCTAGCCCTCATTAGAAACTGAACGTTGTATTGTCTTGCTCTTTGTTGGTATATTTCAGCTAGTTATATGCAGGTGATAGCTAACTGCTTCACCAAACAGAACAGCGTTTCCCTAAAGTTTGTTTTTGTTAGAGGGTAAATTTATTTGATGTGCCAAGAATGCTTCAGTGTTGCAAAGGAAATATGTAATTTCATAAGAAATTGATTAAACAGCTTAAATCATTTATTTTTAACTTCATCAAAATAAAATATGTGGAGAAAATATCAAAAATACTATTTAAAACAAAAACTTAGAGGTTTTTTAAAAGATATTCAATAGTTTGGGGGTATTTATTAGTGTTAATATCAAAATCTTAGGGCTATTTTTTATAAAATGGAAAATTATTTAAGGGAGGTAATTAGCGATATAAGATTGTGTTTCTTTGTAATTACTGTCAGTGCTTACTCATAATACTGATTACTATATAAACAACACCTGTCCTAATTATTGCCCCAATCAAAACTAATTACACAGTCTGAATAACTTGTTCTCCTGTCAGAATGATACTTGAGTTCATTGACACAAATCAACAAACGGTCATGCACGACAATTTCACCCGATCAGTTTTGTGGGTGAAAACGGTGACCCGCGGCGGGTCATTCTTACCGGCGAGTGAAGGGACGTTTTTGCGGGTGTGACCCAGCAAATCGGCATGGTCACCTGGCAGTGTAGACAGTTCGCGATTCAAAGCATGTATAATATCGGACCGATGAGGGAATAATTAGCTAAGTGCAGGCACAATTGCATATATGCTAATTAAATTTCAAAATGGGACAACCATCCAACTTGTGGATATATGAAGCTTAATCGCAGTATTTCTTGTTTCTGCAGTAACCTGGCTAACAAAAAGCGTCTCATTATTTTAGAAGTATAGATAATAATCGCACTTTATTAGATATTTTCATTCTCGTCTTGTGAATTAATACATGAGATGATTTTATATGCGAACAACATTTTGGGCAACCCATACTATTATTTAAGAATTGAATGCATTATTGGGATATGAAAGGGTTGACCGAAGCACATTTTTAATGAAGTGCGTTAGCGCTTCATGTTGAAAATGTGCGCCCG
>MJUU01071658.1:0-18872 GCA_002080025.1 Modiolus philippinarum
CTGGAGATATTGTGTGGAAATGAATAAGTCAAATTTTTGTTCTATTTTCAGAATTTGTGACCTTGACCTTTGTCACACAAATCCCAAAATCAATAGGGATCTTCCTCTAATCATAACTCATGTCTGTGCAAAGTTTCATTTACATATGACATGTGGTTCTCAAGATATCGTGTGGAAACCAAAAGTTGACGCCCGGACGCCCAGACACCATTCATCAAATTATAAGCCGAGTTCGACTTCGTCGCAACTCGGCTAAAAATCTAATGGCACCAGGGTGCACAAGCCGAGTTGCAACCTCAAATATTATGTGACCAAGTTAATGTGAAGACCCTAATATTTCTAACATTGTCTATTTTTCTTTCCCTTCTAATATCCAAAATTCTAAGAATTTAAGAAGGTTTATTTACTAGTGTCATGTCTTGACATTTCAATATATAAATCTGTTTTCGGTCACTGTGACCTTCACTGACCTTGACCTTTGACCTACTTTCTCCAAAATCAATAGGGTTCCTCTCCTCCTGGTATCCAACAACTTATCCAAGTTTCATTTCAATAGGATGTAAACATTTTGAGTTATCATCCGGAAACCAAATTTTTCTGAAATTTTCAGTCTATTTTTTGTCAGTGTGACCTTGACCTTTGACCTACTTTCTCCAAAATCAATAGGGTTCCTCCCCTCCTGGTATCAAACAATATATCCAAGTTTCATTTCAATTGGATGTACTTTTGAGTTATCATCCGGAAACCAAATTTTTATCAAATTTTCAGTCGATTTTCGGTCACTGTGACCTTGACCTTTGACCTACTTTCTCCAAAATCAAAAGGGTTCCTCCCTTTCTGCTACCTGACAATATATCCAAGTTTCATTTAAATAGAATGCAAACTTTTTGAGTTATCATCCAGTAACTAAATTTTTCTGAAATTTTCAGTCTATTTTCGGTCACTGTGACCTTGACCTTTGACCTACTTTCTCCAAAATCAATAGGGTTCCTCCCCTCCTGGTATAAAACAATATATCCAAGTTTAATTTCAATTGGATGGAAACTTTTTGAGTTATCATCCAGAAACCAATGTTTGACGCCCGCCTGCCAGCCCGCCCGCACGCATGCCCACAACCCCAAACCAATAGCCCAGTTCAACTTCGTTGCAACTCGGCTAAAAATATCGCAGGATATGAGATTTTGTCAATTTTGGGACCTTATCTTTAAAGCATCAAAACAACTAAAATATAACAATGATGGTCACAAAAATTGTTCTGGCAGTGCAGTAGATGGCACTCTTTACAAAAATACCAATTTCGTGAAATTCTGTTAACTACTTTTAAAGCCTTTAGGTGCAAATTGTGGTGCACTTTTTACCGATGTAAAGCGGAAGTGACAAAAAAATCACTGAAAAATGTCTTGATTACAAATTTCAATCATGTGTATTGAAGAAAGTGCTTGCTATAATGAAACGAAATTTACTCTAACAACGTAAACATTTCTCAGCTTTAAGAAAAACATCATTTTATTAAAATCCATTCACAACTTTTTCAGTAGATAGCTGCAAAGTGAAAGCATATCAAACGTCCCACCAGAGATTTTAAAATATCAAATGGATTAAGTACGAGTTGCGTATCCTTCTTGGTCAATGTGAAAAATAAACTTAGTCCAATAGTGATGGATAATAATATCACAGTACATTTGTACAATGTTGAATAATATAGAAATTAATTAATTGGGCTAAAATAAATCTCCCTCAATATTTAAGAATGTTTGTCGACTGGAAGTTTACTATATCATTTGCTATAATAAGATGCAGGGTCCTACAAACAAACAAGGCGTATAATGCCTAAAAAATGAAATAGACACCCTGAAATCACAGGAACTTTGCATTTAGACGTGTTTTGAGGCTGAAAATATACAACCTAGCAGGAATATTTTACTTCAGGGCATAAATTTAAAACTTTTTCTTGGCAGGAAGTTTGGACATAAATGCAAGTCACCTTAAAGCAAAGATTTAAGATAAAATATAATTTATACATTTCATCTGCCAATCCTCTAAAGGTAAATGAAGCTAGTAAAAGGTAAGATACATAGCTAGATAAATGTAAATAAAGTTAGATGTCCGAGTTATAAAACACATAAATAAAACATAACACTCTGGATCCAGATTATGATTATGATATCTGATATATATATAATGTCTTCATACATGATCATGTTTGAAATACGCCAGAGATAGGTTACAAAAAGACCAAAATAAGACCCTGTTGATGACAAAAGGAGAAAAATATGACTTCACGACTAGAGGTTGTATTGTCCAATTGTATGGTCTTAATGTATGGTCCTCAAATTGTGTGCCTAATTTAAAGCCAAACTGATTCATGAGCATGGTGAAGTGATGTCAGATTTGTAAAAGCCATGCCAAAACAAAATGACATAAATACTTTGAAAATTCTAAAATATTTTTAATATTAATTATGATTAAACATCTCTTCAATGACCATATATCTTACATATATCTTACAGTTTGTTGACCGGTATCACTGATTTTCCACCTTCGAACTGAAATTCCGTTGCCATGAAATGTTCCATACACATCATGGAAACTTTCCATGGAATTATATGGACATCATGCCAACTCTCCATGGAATTCCATGGACATCATGGAAGGATTCCATGGAAATCAATGGAAACTTTCCTTGGAATTCCATGGCATCTCAGTTTATTAATTGAAAATCATACATAACTATCAACTCGTAATTCTTGAGCAATTCAAGAACAAAAGCTTTTGAACTGTTCATTACCTCTCATGAACTATTCATGAAATGTTCTTGGACAACAATTCTTGAACTTAATTCATGAAATGTTCTTGGACAACAATTCTTGAACTATTCATGAAATGTTCTTGGACAACAATTCTTGAACTATTCATGAAATGTTCTTGGACAACAATTCTTGAACTGTTCAAGAAAAGTTCGTGAACATTAAATGAGAAAATTCATGAACTAACAACTTTCTTGAACAGTTCAAGTACAATTGTTCAAGAACTATTCAAGAAATAGTATTTTGAACTTTACATGAACTTTACATGAATTAAAATTCATGAACAGTTCATGAATTGAAATTCATGAACTGTTCATGAAGAATTATTCATGAACTGTTTCAAGAACAGTTGTTAGTTCATGAATTTTCTCATTTAATGTTCACAAACTTCTCATGAACTTTTCTTGAACAGTTCAAGAACTGTTGTCCAAGAACATTTCATGAATAGTTCTGGAACTGCTCATGACATTTTCGCAGGGGCCATTATACGTCCTTGGGCAGAGGTTCTCCTTAAAATTTAGTTTTTTATTATTCATCAGAATGCCTTTTTTTTTTCTAAAAAAAATTCCGTTTCTAGTTTGGTATACGTGGCAACCAAAAGCTCCACTATCCATTGTAATTCATTTAAGACCACCTCTCAAAAAATATTTGGGCAGGGGTTCCCCTTATAATCTAGGTTACATAACATATTGCTGAAATCAAAACATTCCAAGCCCCCCTTTCAAAATTTTTTTTTTTAAATGGCAGGAGTTCCCACATATTTCTGAAATTGTGAAGAAATATATGAAGCAGATTTTTTTTCCAAAGATTCAGTGTTCTGGTTTAATTTCCATGGTAACTGAAAGCTCCACTATCCATTACAACCCATTTCAGACCACCATTCAAATAAAATTTGGGCAGGGGTTCTCCTTATAATCAAGGTTATACATATTGCTGAAATCATAACATTCCAAGTCCCCCTTTCAAAATAAAGATTTGGCAGGGGTTCCCCCTATAATACAGTTTATACATATTTCTAAAATTGTGAAGAAAAATATGTAGCACAATACTGTTTTCTCTGATTTCAGTGTTCTGGTTTGGTTTCCATGGCAACTGAAAACTCCACTATCCATTAAAACCCATCCATTTCAGACCACCATTCAAAAAAAAATTTGGGCAGGGATTCCCCTTATAATCTAGGTAATATGTATTGCTGAAATCAAAACTTTCCGAGTTCCCTTTCATAAAAAAAAAATTGGCAGGGGTTCCTCTTATAATCTAATTTATAATGCGACGGAAAATATGTTGAACACTTTTTTTTTTTTTTTTAAAGATTCAGTGTTCTGGTTTGGTTTCCATGGCAACTGAAAGCTACACTATCCATTACAACCCATTTCAGATCACAATTTAAAAAAAAATTTGAGCAGGGGTTCCCCTTATTATTCAGGTAATATGTATAGCTGAAATCAATGATTTACAAAAAAAATAGAATACGCAAATGTATATTTTTTCAGCCAAGATTTTATTTCTATTGGACATTGCAAAGGACTTTTAGTAATATTGAATACTTCTTCACATTAAATTAATTACCTCCCTTTGTTTTATTACTTCCCTTTTTTTGATTTTGACTTTTCAATACATCTTATTGCTATGTTACTGACATAAAAAAAAGTGTGTTGCCATGTCTGTGCAAAGTTTCATTTGAATATGACATGTAGTTCTCAAGATATCATGCGGAAACCAAAAGTTGATGCCCGGACGCCCGGACACCATTCATCAAATTATAAGCCGAGTTCCACTTCGTCGCAACTCGGCTAAAAATCTAAATGGCACCAGGGTGCACAAGCTGAGTTGCGACCTCAAATATTATGTGACCAAGTTAATGTGAAGACCCGAATATTTCTAAAATTGTCTATTTATCCTTCTTTCCCACCTGATATCCAAAATTCCAAGAATTCAAGAAGGTCTATTTTCTAGTTTCATGTCTTGACATTTCAATATATAAATCTGTTTTCGGTCACTGTGACCTTCACTGACCTTGACCTTTGACCTACTTTCTCCAAAATCAATAGGGTTCCTCCCCTCCTAGAATCCAACAATATATCCAAGTTTTATTTCAATTGGATGTAGACTTTTTCAGTTATCATCCAGAAACCAAATTTTTCTGATATTTTCAGTCTATTTTTGGTAACTGTGACCTTGACCTTTGACCTACTTTCTCAAAAATCATTAGGGTTCCTCCCTTCCTGGTATCCAACAATATATCTAAGTTTAATTACAATTGGAAGTAAACGTTTTGATTTATCATCCAGAAACCAAATTTTTCTGAAATTTTCAGTATATTTTCAGTCAGTGTGACCTTGCCCTTGACCTACTTTCTCCAAAATCAATAGGGTTCCTCCCCTCCAAGTATCCAACAATATATCCAAGTTTCATTTCAATTAGATGTAAACTTTTTGAGTGTCATCATCTTCCTGAAATTTTTAGTCTTTTTTTGGTCACTGTGACCTTCACCTTTGGCCTACTTTCTCCAAAATCAATAGGGTCCCTCCCCTCCTGATCTCCAACAACATATCCAAGTTTCATTTCAATAGGATGTAAACTGTTTGAGTTAAATATCATCCAGAAACCAATTTTTTCTGAAATTTTCAGTCTATTTTCGGTCACTGTGACCTTGACCTTTGACCTACTTTCTCCAAAATCAATAGGGTCCCCCCTTTCCTAGTGCTTAACAATATATCCAAGTTTCATTTCAATTGGATGTAAACTTTTTGAGTTATCATCCGGAAACCACATTTTTCTCAAATTCTCAGTCTATTTTCTGTCACCATGACCTTGACCTTTGACCTACTTCCTCCAAATTCAATAGGCTTCCTCCCTTCCTGATACCCAACAATATATCCAAGTTTCATTTCAATAGAATGTAAACTTATTGAGTTATCATCCGGAAACCAAATTTTTCTCAAATTTTCAGTCTATTTTCGGTCAGTGTGACCTTGACCTATGACCTACTGTCTCCAAAATCTATAGGGTTCCTCCCCTACTGGTATCCAACAACATATTCAAGTTTCATTTCAATTGGATGTAAACTTTTTGAGTTAACATCGGGAAACCAAATTTTTCTCAAATTTTCAGTCTATTTTCTGTCACCGTGACCTTGACCTTTGACCTACTATCTCCGAAATCAATAGGGTTCCTCCACTACTGGTATCCAACAACATATCCAAGTTTGATTTCAATTGGATGTAACCTTTTTGAGTTATCATCTGGAAACAAAATGTTTCTCAAAACTTTCAGTCTATTGTCAGTCACCGTGACCTTGACCTTTGACCTACTTTCTCCACAATCAATAGGGATCCTCCCCTCCTGGTACCCAACAATATATCCAAATTTCATGCAGTCAACCACTACCAAAGACCACTGCTTGTTAATCAGTGTGTATATTCTAATTAATTAGTGATAATTATTCACTGGTAGGTAAAATGAATATAACATTAACTAGAGGCTCAGAGACTGATCCTGTATTGCTCACCTGTCAAAATGTTTCTATGCCATACATGACTAAAAATTATGTTTTCTTACCAATGGGGTCAAATATTTAGTTATGTTCTTCATTAGCAAGCACATTTTTGTCTGATCCTATTGGAATGAATAATTTTTGCAAAGGACCTATACATTAATTAAATTTGCTTGATTAGTTTCAGAGATGATGATTATAAGGATTGTTATCTCATTCCTGGCTCCAATATTAAACTATGTTGTGCACTGGAGGCCATGTTTTATGTCAGATTGAAATGAAATGAGCAATTTTTGTACAGTACCTTCCATACATCCTTACTGTAAAGATTGGTTGAATTTGCTTCAGTGGTATCAGAGGAGAAAATGAAGATGTGATTTTCCTTAAACTATATGAAAAAGAAAGGAAATGGGGCAAATGTCAAGGAGACAACATCCCACATCCAGGTCAAAACGACCCAAAACAAAGTATCCAGGGGTCACCGTACGGTCTTCAACACAGTGAGGAACCTCACCCCATACAGCAAGCCCTAAATGGCCCCAAAAAGGTAAAAAAGTGGTGCCATGTTAGACTAGGTTCTTCTCTGGCAGCCATGTTTTTTAGCGGATTGGAAAAATTTCAACAATCTACATATAGGACCTTCCATACATCATTCCTGTAAAGTTTGGTTTAATTTGCTTCAGTAGCTTTAGAGAAGATAGCAAATATATGCTTTTCCAATAGGGTCCCATGTAAAACTAGTGAAGTAGTTAGAATTGCTTCACATTATATGGTTCTAAAAACAAACCAATATATAAATGTTTTACATTTGGATTCCCCCTATTCCAATATAACCACAATGTAAACAAACATTAACAATAAGACCCGCGTAAGTCTGACATGATAACTAATACTGAAATATTGTTTTCAGCTTCCCATATCATGAAGGATTAACTACTAGCTATGACAGTACAAAATGATCTAGACATAAAACTTTAAAACATATACTTACTCTTTACTGATACAAGTTTGTAGCTGAAATGATACTTCTTCAAAGATTTTCTTCAAATTCTAAAAAAAAAAACAAAACAAGAGGCTCTCAAAGGAATGTATTGCTAACCTGGGACCTATGTTACACCTATATCTAATGTTAATCTGTATTCCTTGCAGTCATCTTGGATGACATACAAAAATAACTAGAGGCTCTCAAGAGCCTTTAGCTCACTTGTCTAAGGCTGGCATAGCCAGTACAAATAACCTATGACTGATGATAAAGAGTTACAGTTTATTATAGTTTAATCTTTGTTCCTTGCTGGCAATCATCTTGGATGACATACAAACATAAGTAGAGGCTCTCAAGAGCCTTTAGCTCACTGGTCTAAGGCTGGCATAGACAGTACAAATAACCTCAATGATAAAGGGTCTCATTTTCTAGTATTGATAATAGACCTCAATGTACATGTAATATGGCCCATGTATCAGGGAAGATGATATTTGTTTGCATTTCCCCTGGGGCATTCCCCATGTAAAACTTATTTAATGCTTCCCGTTGGCAGTCATCTTGGATCTAATGTGGAATTACTGGACACATTTTTAAAAGTGGGCAATCAAAGGACCAGTGTTAAAAAGTTTGGCTCCAATTAGAAAAGAAGTTTCAGAACAGAAGTTTTTTTAATATGTTTCCCATAAGGCCACATCAAATTAATTAATAGATTCTTATCCCCACCCGCCCCATTTTTTTCTAAGCTCAATTTTTTTTTTTTTTTTTCAATTATTCAGAAATTTTCTTTAAATTCCTGTCAATTTTAGTGAAAATCAGTAAAAAATATAAAATAAAAAATTCCCTCCCGCCCCAGATTTTTTGTTACAGGTGGATGAGAATCTACAAATTAACTTGATAAGGCCTACGGTCCAATGTTGGCCTTAGTTCCTCACTGGCGGCCATCATGGATATGGAACAGACTTGCCCGACATATTTTACAAAGACAGCCAATGAAGGTCAGTTGTGACCAGTTTTGGTTCCTATAGCCAAATAGTTTTAGAGGAGACAATCTTTGAATGTGTTTTCCCATCATGTCCAATGTTATAAACTAAGTTCCACACTGGCAGCCATCTTGGGTTGCAGACATGTCAGACATATTTTTAAAGAGGACCACCTGAGGACTTTGATGACAAAGTTTGATTCTAATTTACCAAGTAGTTTCAGAGAGGAAGGTCTTTGAATGTGTTTTCCAATGGGTTTCTATGTTTAACTATGTTCACAGCTGGTGACCATCTTGCATTTTTCAAAGGAGACCAACTAAGGACAGTTGTGACCAAGTATGGTTCCAATTGGCTATGTAGTCTAAGAGGAGGGGGCCAATGTTAATGTATGTTCCCCCTAGGGAAATCTTGGGGACTTGCAGGACGAATTCTTCAAAGGGGACCAACTAAGGACAGTTGTGACCAAATATGATTCCAATATACCAAATAGTCTCAGAGGAGAAGATCTTTGAATGTGCTTTCCCATAGGGCCAAATGTTAAAAAATGCATGGGTGTTCCGCAGAACACATGTGTCGCCTGCACGGTATATTTTAAAGAATTCCTGTTTTGTTATATAATGATAAAGTCCAAAGATAATCAGAAAAAATCAAAATTAAAGACAAACAAAATGCATGGTGCACATCTACAAAATATACTGAAGCATCCTTGCAAGTTTGGTTCGAAAGTATCAAGCGGTTTAAGAGGAGTTGCGGATAATGGAGGCATACCCTTAAGAATCCAATGAGCTAAAATGATAAAGATAGCAAGAAAATCAGCAAAATCAAAATGAATGAAAAACTAAATGCATGCTGCACATCTGCAATATATATTAAAGCATTCTTGGTAGTTTGGTTGGAAAGTACCAAGCGATCTAGGAGGAGTTGTGGATAATGGAGGTGTACTTTATGACTCCAATAAGCTAAAATGACAAAGTCCAAAGATAGTTAGAAAATCTGAAAAAATCTAAATTATTCAAAACCTAAATGCATGGTGCATATCTGCAATATATATTGAAGCATTCTTGCAAGTTTGGTTGGAAAGTACCAAGCCGTCTAATGGAGGAGTTGCAGATAATGCTAAAATAAGCTAAAATGACTAAGTCCAAAAATAGCTTCAAAATCTGGAATAATAAAAATAAATGAAAAACAAAATGCATCGTGCACATCTGCAATACATATTGAAGCATTCTTGCAAGTTTGGTTGGAAAGTACCAAGCGGTCTAGGAGGAGTTGCGGATAATGGAGGTATACCCTAGGACTCCAATAAGCTAAAAGAACAAAGTCCAACAAGAGGCTCTTAAGAGCCTGTATCGCTCACCTGGGCCACGGCTGATGCATGCAGTTAAAATAATCCAAATGTGTTAAGGGCATTATTTTCAAATTTGTTAATAGACACTGATGTTATATTATCTTAAGTTAAACTTTATTCAAGACTGGCAGCTATTTTGGATGGGGTGCAGTTCTACTGTCACCTTTCTTGAAGGGGACCATTGAGTCTAATTTTGGTTCCAATTGACTAAATATTTTCAGGGGAGAACATCTTTAAATGCTTTCTGTTAGGCTTCCGATAGGTCTCAAGGTTAAACTTTGTTCCCCACTGGGGCTATCTTGAATGCCATGCAGACAAGCCAAGCAAATTTTTCAAATGGGAACAACTATGGCCCGTTGTGACCAAGTATGTTTTCATTATTGGCCATGTAATTTCAGGAGAAGATCTTTTAATGTTTTCCCAATGGGTCAAATGATAAAACTGTTCCCCGCTGGCAGACATCTTGCATTAAGCAAAGACTTGAAAAACAACTCTTTTGCAGGGCGGCAACCTAAAGACTATTGTGGCCAAGTTTGGTTCCAATTGGCTGAAAAGTTTCAGAGAAGATCTTTGAAAGTGTTTTCCCATAGGGTCCAATGTTAAAACTATGATCCCTGCTGCCGGCCATCTTGGATATAGCACGGATCTGAAAAACAAAGGACTATTGTGGCCAAGTTTGGTTTCAATTGGCCAAGTTAAGTTTCAGAGGAGAAGATCTTTGAAAGTGTTTTCCCATAGGTTCCAATGTTTAAACTATGATCCCCATCTTTGATATAGAACGGATCTGAAAAACAACTTTGCAGGGGACTATCTAAGGACTTATCGTGGAGTGGCTTGAACAGGCTATTACAGGCTAGACAGAATGAAAAGACGTATAAGTTGTATGGTTCTCTATTGCTACTATAATACAGAGACGTCATACTAATGTGACGTTAGTAAACAGCAGCACCATGAATCCTACGTTTGCGTGTAAATCCTGACATCCTGGGGCCGCAAATGAAATACTTTGAACAAATAAATTGAAAAATGTTTCAAAAAGAATAAAATTTTGTCAGAAATAAAGTTAAACTTAATACTAAACTGTCCATGATCAATTTAATGTCTATAATGAATATCACGCATCACTTAAACTTTACCACATTAATTCAAATTTAACATGCGTTTGTCTATAAACTAATTTCCTCTTGGCCTCACATAGTGCTGGTTTAGTATTCACATCCAATAAATTGATTTCCAGTGGATATTATGAGTTTATTGATCGGTCTAGATGTTACTCCATTCTTTGTACGAATAATGGCTGATCTCACATTAGTTAATCTTTGCCATACACAAGTTTGTCAATAACGTCCAAAGTCCAGTTCATACGGGGGTACATTGTTTTGAATCTGTACAACATCTCCGACTTGTACATTTTGTGTATTTCGTCCATTGTATCTGTAATGTTCTCTTAGAGAGGTTTAGTACTCTTGTCTCCATCTCTGGATTAAATTGTCTATCAGCTGAGATACGAATTTCGACTGTCTGATTACTGATTCGCGGCTGATTTCACGAATTCCATGTAAATTCCAGTCTTCCTGTCCGTTATACGGTAGCGTCCTAATCCCTCTTCCATACAATAAATGTGAAGGTGTGAGTGGTTTGTTGTCATTCGGATCTGATGGATTCACATAGGTAAGTGGGCGATCGTTTAACATGTTTTCGACTTCTTTTACAATAGTTTCAAGTTGTTCAATGTTCACAAGTGCTCGTCCAAGTACTTTTTTGATGCAATTTTTCGTCAATCCAACTAATCTCTCCCACCACCCTCCGAACCAAGGTGCCCCCTTCCGTATAAATCTCCCAAGTAGTACCAAATGAATTCAAATTTTCTGTAACATAAATCGACTTTGTTAATTATTCTAAAGTTTTAGCTCCTGCGACAAACGTTGTAGCATTGTCCGAATACATAACTTTTGGGATCGATTTTCTGCTTGTAAAATGTCAGAACGCAAGTATGAATGTTTCTTCAGATAAGTCTTGTACAGTCTCTAAGTGTACGGCTCTAGAACTTGCGCAAGTGAACAAACATATGTAACATTTTCAATTTTGTCCTTCCTTTGTTCGTATTTGCAAGGGTCCTGCGTAATCGACTCCAGTTACTGTAAACGGATGATCGTCACGTAGTCTATCTGCTGGAAGGGGTGGTGGATCCGGTAAAGAATACGGTCTACTTGTAACCTTGCGGCATGTTACGCATCGACGTAGTAATATTTTCACATTCCTACGAATAGCTGGTATCCAATAGTACTGTCGTAAAGCTGTTACAGTACTTTCTAGTCCATTGTGAAAGTATCTAACACAATCAGTTCTGTTAATTTGTCCTTTGACGCTAAAAGAATCGGAAACTTAGCTGATTCCAGTACATTTGCGTTGTTGATTCTTACCTCCTCCACAACGTAATATGTTGAGATACAATTTCAATTGTTTTGCAAGATTGTTTTTTGATTCATTTTTCTCATGTAGATCTTTAACCATTTCTAGCTTGCGAATTTCTGATCCAGTATTTGGACGCATTCTGAATTTCGGATGCAGTTGATGTTCCGATTTGTTTTTCACTGATACTTCTACAATTCTGTACGAATCTTAATACGTATGCACTTATTCTGAGAAGTCTCTGATAAGACGAGAATCACTCTATGTCTACAATAAAATGTATACCAGTTATGTTCTCAGTTAGAATTTGTTTTTGCTTGAATTTCAGAGTCCGTGTCATCTGAATTAACAGTCAGTATTTGCTGATCGTTGGGTTTCCATGTTGGCCACTTTGTCGTGTCGATAATCCATTCCGGACCACACATCCAGATTCGACTGTTTGCTAGTTTGTTGATGATGTTCCTCTTGAGAGTAAATCTGCGGGATTTGACTTGGTTGGACAGTATCTCCATTTGCAGTCATTGGTCAACTCATTTATCTCCTTGACTCGATTTTTCACAATGGTCAGAATTTGCTTTTCCGTTTTCAACCAATTCAAAACAATTTGGCTGTCGCTCCATAAAGTAGCTTGTTCAAAATTGATATTTTCTTGCAGATGATTTAATAAACGTGCTCCAGTTACGGCTGCCATGATTTCAACTTTTGGAATGGTGAGTTTTTCAGTGGCGCTACTTTGTTCTTAGCCATTATCAATGTACTTTGATTTCCTTCTGAGTCTGCTATATACACACATGAACCGTATGCTTTGAAACTATGTGAAGATGTAACTAAATGTTTCCTACCATTGGATTTCCGAAATAACATCACGGAATTTCAAGCTTAGTGATCTTGTTAATATCATTTTGAATGTTTTTCCAATCTGATACGATTTCTCCTGATAAAGGTTCGTCCCAATGAACTTTCATTTTCCAAATTTGTTGCATCAACATCTTACTTCGTACAGTTACAGGACTAATGATTCCGAGAGGATCGTACACTTTTGAAGATTGGCGGAGTATTTCTCTTTTTGTTACTGGGTCATCGTTTTCTGAAATTTGTTCTCTTTTTACAAATGTAAATGTGTCACTTTCCGTGTTCCATCGCAAACCAAGAATCTTGATAAGCTTGTCCTCATCTGATACTTTTTCCATCGAAGCTAGGTTTCGTAGTTCTCTGTGATTTGTCACCCATGTGCTTGAATCCGGCATTCTTAAATAGCATCCTCGAAGATTTAAAGTACTCAATTAAGTTGCTTTGTTCAGGGAAGCTAGAAACAATGTTATCTACATAAAGGTCTCTTTTAAGCATTTCTGTCCATTCATTCCGATTTTCAGTTAAGTGTTTTCTCAAAACAGCATTCAGAATGAAGGGTGAGCATGTAGCTCCGAATAAAACTGATTGGAATCTGTACGTACTGAGTTGGCTTTGTGGATCATCCTGGTTGCTTAACCACTAGAATCTCGTCACATCACGGTCCTCTTTGTCTAGACCAATGCTAAAAGCTTTTTCAATATCAGTTGTTACAGCGTATTTGTGCATCCTGAATCTTAGAAGTATTCCAGTCAATTCATTTAGATTTGGTGAAAGTCATTTAAGCTCGGACTATCCTGAGTAGGTTTGCAACTGCAATCGAACACAACCCTTATAGGTGAAGTAAACGAATCTTTGCGTACATGATGGTGTGGAATGTAATGAACTTTTGTTGCTGCTGTGTTTTCATCGACTTTCTCAATATAGCCTCGCTTTTCCTGCTCCTCAATAATTTGTCTGTACTTCCGTAGTAAGGCTGGATCATGGCTAAGACGTTTTACTACATTTTCTGTTCTTTTTTGTGCGATCATTCTGTTGTCAAGTAGTATAGGGTGATCCACTTTCCAGGGTAGTTTGGCGACGTACTTGTTCTCATGATGTGTAATGCAATTCTCCTCATAAAAATATTGAATTTTCTCACTCTCGGGTTTGTTTATGGGTTTTTCAATACCAGCGGTTTCAATTTCCCAAAACTTTTCCAAGTTCAGTTCTTCAGTTTTGTGACCAATCAGTAGATTCATGATTGATGTGTGTGATTTTTCAGAATTTGAAGATGTGCCTTTTATCGGTCCTGACAAAAGATATCCTATTTTCGACTTCACCGCTGTGGGTCCTGCTCCTCTGACTACTCTATCTTCCACAATTGACCAGTAGTAATCTGCTCCGATTGAACATTGGATCATGAGATATAGGGTGTGCTAATCTTAAATTTGACAAATAGCTCAAGTGTGTTGTTCTATGTACATAAGTATTCAAAGGTACAGTGATCTCTGGTACGATCAAAATGTTGATAGCAAGTTTTCCATCATCCGTATTTAAATAAATTTTCCCAGTGTTAAGTTGTCGTACTTTGCGGCTCTCTTTGGTGTCTCCAAATCCCGACAGGTTTACGGTCTCTGTTCCATTAATCTCCAAATTCTGCTGTGTTGCGAGTTTCTCTGTAATGAAGGATCCTTGTGCGCCTTCGTCGAAAAGTATTTTAGCATCTGTGTAGTGAGATTCTGAGCTGACTTGTGCTACTGCGGTTTTTAGCATTACATTTGTTGTTGCCTGTGAGTGAAGTATTGTGCCCGTATCCTTCGAATTCTTGTTGTGTTGAATGTTCTGTATTGTGCTTACATTCACATTTGATGTTCCTTCGTTTTGCTCCCTAAGTTTACACAAACTGGTGTGATGCCTTTTCTAACACTATTTACAGCTTTGGCGAATTTTTCAATCAGTGACATGGTGATGCCCAGGGCAATTAAAACATAGCCAGTTCCGTTTGACGATGTCCATTCTAGCTTTGTTCTCAGTTACTTTCGTACAGTATACAGCTGCGTGTGATTCATGACAGAATATGCATGACTTTGGATTACTAGTTGTATGATTTTGGACTGGTTTTGTATGCACTTTTGTGTTTGTATGGAACGCTGCTGTCGCTGTAGCATTTTCTGTAAAATATGTGTTATCTGAAAGTGTCCCTTCTTCCATTAACTCATTAAATATACTTTGAAGTAGCTCGCTTAGTTGCCAATCAGTTGAACCGTGTTCTCTCATCATATTTTGTCGGACATCTCCCGGTAATTTCTTGAGAATTGAAGTGACAAGTAAAGATCCATAGCTTTCCTCTGTTTTGCCAAGTGATTCCAATCCACGTACATATGTCTCAATTTTGTCGTAAAAGCTGCCTAAACTGTACAGTGTGTTTTTCTGCGGCTCAATTTCAAGTAATGCATTCATGTATTTTTGAGTAATTTTGTGACCTTTCCCATATCTTTGGTGTAGAAAGGACACTGCTTTGTCATAATTTGAGTTTGTTAATGCAAAGCCATTCACTATTTGAAATGCCTCATCATGTAGCAATGTTTTCAGGTAGTTGAATCTCTGTACGTTACTCAATGTTATGTTGCTATGAATGACTGTTTCGAACGAGTCCCAAAAAGACTGCCATTGGAGTATGTTTCTGTGAAATGTTCGTTAGGTAGCTTATTGTACTCGCTTGATGTTGAAGATGATGTGCGGGCGTCTGAGCAGGATTGTGTGTTTTGCTGACAACCTGTGATTTCTGAGCGGTAGATGTCTTGTTCCTGCAGATCCTTAATCACATCTTCATCTATCATCTAGTTTTCTCAGCGAATCCTGTTTCCTCTTCAAAGAATCTAACACATTTGAAAGTTCCTCAAAGTCTATTTGATCAGCTTCACTCTCCCGAATCTCTCCGAATTTTTTCAAAAGTCTCGATACAGCACTTCTATGTCCCGCACCAGTGGACCTCGGATTGGTTGTCATCCTGGTTGAACGGCACCAATATTGAGGAGTGGCTTGAACGGGCTATTACAGGCTAGACAGAATGAAAAGACATATAACTTGTAATGTTCTCTATTGCTACTGTAATACAGAGACGTCATACTAATGTGACATTACAGAAACAGCGGCACCGCGAATCCTACGTTTGCGCATAAATCCTGACAAGACGTTTCAATTGACTCAGTAGTTCCAGAGAAGAAGATCTTTGAAAGTGCTTTCCCATAGGGTCCAATGTTAAAACTATGATCCCCGCTGGCGGCCATCTTGGATATAGCACGGATCTGAAAAACAACTTTTTTGCAGGGGACCATCTAAGGACTATTGTGGCTAAGTTTGGTTTCAATTGGCAAAGTAGTTTCAGAGGAGAAGATCTTTGAAAGTATTTTACCATAGGGTCCAATGTTAAAACTATGATCCCAGCTGGCGGCCATCTTGGATATCGCATGGATCTGAAAAACAACTTTTTTGCAGGGGACCATCTAAGGACTATTGTGGCCAAGTTTGGTTTCAATTGGATCAATAGTTTCAGAGGAGAAAATCTTTGAAAGTGTTTTCCCATAGGGTCCAATGTTTAAACTATGATCCCTGCTGGCAGCCATCTTGGATTTAGCGGGGATCTGAAAAACGACTTTTTGCAGGGGACCATCCAAGGACTATTGTGGACAAGTTTGGTTTCAATTGGCTTAGTAGTTTCAGAGGAGAAGATCTTTGAAAGTGTTTTCCCATAGGATCCAATGTTAAAACTATGATCCCCGCTGGCAGCCATCTTGGATATATAGCCCAGATCTGAAAAACAACTTTTTTGCAGGGGACCATCTAAGGACTATTGTGGCCAAGTATCAGAATATGTCGGTAAAAACTACAGCTACGGCTATAAGTTGGGCCATTAATGCCAAAAATAGTCTGTTAAGTGTTCATGGATATAGTCCATATCAGATAGTATTTGGAAGAAACCCAAACTTACCATCAACAATTGTAGATAAGCCACCAGCTTTAGAAGGAAGTACTATTAGTACAGCTATGGGGAAACATCTTATAGGCTTACACGAAGCACGCAAAGCATTTATTGCCGCAGAGTCATCAGAAAAAGTTAGAAGGGCTTTGCGAAAGCAAATTCGACCATCAGGTGAAAAATTTAAGAATGGAGACAAAGTCTATTTTCTTCGTGATAATCAATGGAAAGGCCCTGGTTGGGTAATTGGACAAGACAACGTAGTTGTATTCATTAGATATGGTGGAACATATGTACGTGTCCATGAGAGCAGAATCAGTCGAGATATTGATATTGACAACAAACGGAAAGATTCTCGTTCCAACAAACAAAATGTCTCTAGTCATGTGAACAATAAGCTATCTCCAAATAGAAATGCACGTCAGTCAGTTCAGATACAAAGAAGCACAATTTATGAAAGTGATGAAGACGATGAAAATGACAATGTTGAGGATATGCAAAATGATGAAAATGACAATGTTGGGGATTTGCAAAATGTTGAAAATGACAATGTTGATGATTTGCAAAATAATGTTGAGGATATGCGAAGTGATGAGGATGGAGCTATATCTGAACATAATAGTGGAGAAAATTCTGATCTTGAAAGTGAGACTGACAATATAAACAATGATTCAAGATCAGACAATGAAGTGCAAGTTCCAGAAGTTCACTCTCTCAAAAAGAATCAAACCATATCCTTTAAAATTCCCGGTGAACCAACATCTAGAGAAGCTACAATTTTAAGTAGAGCTGGAAAAGCTTCAACCGATAAAAAGAGTTGGTTTAACATTGAATATAGAAAGCCAGAAAACATAGAAGGAGAACAAATCTCAATTGATCTAAGTACAGTAGATAGCTTAAGAATTGTTGAAGATGAAGTACTTNAGACTGAAGATGTATATTTCACTGATGTCAACTTCACTGATGCTAAACAAGCAGAAATAAGCAACTGGATTAAACATGATGTATTTGAAGAAGTTGATGACAACGGGCAACAATGTGTTTCAACAAGATGGGTCTGTACCACCAAAGACAATGGAAAAGATATATTGCGTAAGGCAAGGCTTGTTGCAAAAGGTTTCGAGGAAGACTGTTTAGATGAAATCCAAAAGAATTCTCCTACATGTGAAAAACAATCTTTGCGACTGATATTATCAATTATCACTAGTAAGAAATGGAAAATTAATTCCATAGACATAAAGACTGCCTTCTTACAAGGAGAGAAAATGCAAAGAGAAGTATATGTCAGACCTCCTAAAGAGGCTGCAGTGAAAGGAAAAATATGGAAATTAAACAAATGTGTTTACGGACTTGCCGATGCTTCATTAAAATGGTATGAAAAAGTTAAGAAAACACTCTTACAATTAGGAGGAACAGTATCAAAAGTTGATCCAGCCGTGTTTTACTGGCACAACAAAAGAGGTTTGTCTGGAGTACTTGCTGTACCTGTAGATGATTTTTTATGGGCAGGATGTGATACATTTAAAAGGGATGTTATAGTAAAGGTAAGGGACTTGTTTAAGGTTGGAAAGGAGGAATCTGAATCTTTTAAACAAGATGATGACAAAATTACACTGAGTCAAAAGGACTATGTCAATAACTTGAAAACAGTGCCAATTGATTGCCGTAGATCAAAGACATCATCTCTTACTCCATCAGAAAAAACTTTGTTGCGTTCAAAGGTTGGATAATTACTATGGCTTTCGAAGCAAACTAGACCGTATATTGCATTTGATGTAGCGAACATTTCTTCGAGAATTATGAATAGCACAGTTGAGGACTTGAAAAGAGTTAACAAAATTATAAGAAAAGTACAAAATGAGCAAGTATCGCTTTGCTTTAATGACCTTGGATCTGAATTAGAAATAGTACTATTCAGTGATGCTTCGTTTGGAAATCTCCCTGATGGTGGAAGCCAGGGAGGAGATATTGTGTTTTTGAAAGAAAAAGAAGGTAATTTAAATCCCATAACATGGCAGTCAAGGAAAATCAGGAGAA
>MJUU01071659.1:0-16018 GCA_002080025.1 Modiolus philippinarum
CCAATTGGGACCAAACTTGGTCACAATGGTCTTTAGATGGTCCCTTCTGAAAAAGGTATCCGGCATGTCCATACCTAATCCAAGATGGCCACCAGCGGGGAACATAGTTTTAACATTGGACCCTATGGAAAAGACATTCAAAGATCTTCTTCTCAGAAACTACCTGTCCTATTATAACCAAACTTAGTCACAATGGTCCTTAGATGGTCCCTTCCAAAAAAGGTATCCAGCATGTCCATACCTAATCCAAGATGGCTGCCAGCGTGGGAACATTGTTTTTACATTGGACCCTATGGAAAAGACATTCAAAGATCTTCTTAGAAACTACTAGTCCAATTATAACCAAACTTAGACACAATGGTCTTTAGATGGCCCCTTCCAAAAGAGGTATCCGACACGTCCGTACCTAATCCAAGATGGCCGCCAGCGGGGAACATAGTTTTAACATTGGACCCTATGGAAAAGACATTTAAAGATCTTCTTCTCAGAAAATACCAGTCCAATTATAACCAAACTTAGACACAATGGTCCTTAGATGGTCCCTTCCAAAAAAGGTATCTGACAGGTCCGGACCTAATCCAAGATGGCCACCAGCGGGGAACACAGTTTTAACAATGGACCCTATGGAACTTACATTCAAAGATCTTCTTCTCAGAAACTACCTGTCCAATTATAACCAAACTTAGTCACAATGGTCGTTAGATGGTCCCTTCTAAAAAATATATCTGGTAAGTCCGTACCTAATCCAAGATGGCTGCCAGCAGAGAATATGGTTTTAACATTGGACCCTATGGAAAAGACATTTAAAGATCTTCTCAGAAACTACCAGTCCAATTATAACCAAACTTAGACACAATGGTCCTTAGATGGTCCCTTCTGAAAAAAAGGTATCCTACAGGTCCCTAGCTAATCCAAGATGGCCACCAGCGGGGAACATAGTTTTAACATGAGACATTCAAAGATCTTCTTCTCAGAAACTACCAGTCATATTACATTTTGTATAACCAAACTTAGACACAATTGTCCTTAGATGGTCCTTCTAAAAAAGATATCCGGCAGGTCCGTACCTAATCCATGATGGCCGCCAGCGGGGAACATAGTTTTAACATTGAAACCTATGGAAAAGACATTTAAAGATCTTCTTCTCAGAAACTACCAGTCCAGTTATAACCAAACTTAGACACAATGGTCCTTAGATGGTCCCTTCCAAAAAAGGTGTCCGACAAGTCCGTACCTAATCCAAGATGGCCGCCAGCGGGGAACATAGTTTTAAGATTGGACCCCATGGGAAAGACATTCAAAGATCTTCTCCTCAGAAACTACCAGTCCAATTATAGCCAAACTTAGTCACAAATGGCTCTTAGATGGTCCCTTCTAAAAAATGTATCTGGCAAGTCCGTACCTAATCCAAGATGGCCGCTAGCGGGGAACATAGTTTTAACATTGGACCCTATGGAAAAGACATTCAAAGATCTTCTTCTCAGAAACTACCTGTCCAATTATAACCAAACTTAGACACAATGGTTCTTGGATGGTCCCTTCTAAAAAATATATCCGACAGGTCCGTACCTAATCCAAGATGGCCGCCAGCGGGGAACATAGTTTTAACATTGGACCCTATGAAAAAGACATTCAAAGATCTTCTTCTCAGAAACTACCAGTCCAATTATAACCAAACTTAGACACAATGGTCCTTAGATGGTCCCTTTCAAAAAGGGTATCCGACAGGTCCATACCTAATCCAAGATGGCCGCCAGCGGGGAACATAGTTTTAACATAAGACCCTTTGGAACTTACATTCACAGATCTTCTTACTCAGAAACTACCAGTCCAATTTTAACCAAACTTAGTCACAATGGTCCTTAGATGGTCCCTTCCAAAAATGGTATCCGGCAAGTCTGTGCCTAATCCAAGATGGCCCCCAGCGGGGAACATAGTTTTAACATTGAACCCTATGGGAAAGACATTCAAAGATATTCTTCTCAGAAACTACCAGTCCAATTATATCCAAACTTATTGACAAAGGCCCTTAGATGGTCCTTTCCAAAAAAGGTATCTGGCAGGTCTGTACCTCATCCAAGATGGCCGCCAGTGGGACATAGTTTTAACATTGGACCCTATGGAATATTCATTCAAAGATCTTCTTCTCAAAAACTACTGGTCCAATTAGAGCCAAACTAAGCCACAATGGTCCTTAGGTGGCCCCATCCAAAATATGTATCTGGCAGGTCCATACCTCATCCAAGATGGCCACCATCTGGAACATAGTTTTTACATTGGCCCTATTGATTTTAAGGGAACCTCTGCCCAAATTTTGGAATTTTTATTATACGACCGCAAAAATTTTTGCGGTCGTATAATGGTATGGTGCTGTCGTCGTCGTTGTCGTTGTCGTTGTCGTCGTCGTCTGTAGAAACTTTAGTTTTTGGTCAAAACTTTAGTTGCAGTAGATCAATCCTTATGAAATTTTAACATAATGTTCTTTGGTACAAAAGGAAGGCTTGGCTCAGTTTTGGTAATTGTGGCCCCAACCGTTTTTAAAAAAGGGGCCAAAAGGGGTTAAATTGGGTGTTTTCACATGTTTGTTTGTAGAATCTTTATTATTAATCGGATTTTGATGGGGTTTCTTTCAGTGTGCTCCTGAGGAAATTTCCAATCTGAAGTATGCCAACGGATTTCACGTAGCATGTACGGCTCATGAGATAAATGGGGCCCAACGGGCAAATCTCCAAAAAATTTTTTTTTTAATTTTAAGTCCGATTTTGATGCAGTTTTTTGTAATGGATTCCTTGTGAAAAATTTATATGGCGCTCAACTATTATATTTTTGATAACTTGTTTCCTTTCCCAGCTATGAGGGCCGAACGGGGCCAAAATTGGGAATTTGCAGATTATGTCAAATCTTTATTTTTCATCGGATTTCAGTGGGATTTTTTTCTTTGGATTCCTCTTGATCTAAGCTTTCAGCTATATGTCAACTGATTTTGTGTAGCTCTTAACGTTTCCAGGCTACGAGGGATCAAAGGGGCAAAAATTGCAATTTTTCTAAATATGTCAAATCTATATTTTTCATCGGATTTCGATGGGATTTTTTTCTTTGGATTCCTCTTGATCTAAGCTTTCAGAGGTATGGCAATGAATTTGGTGTGGCTCTTACCGTTTCCGAGCTACAAGGGGTCAAAGGGGCCAAAATTGCAATTTTTCTAAATATATATCTTAACTTTATTTTTCATCAGATTTGGATGGAATTTTTTTCTTTGAATTTCTATGGATGTAAAGTTTTAGTTGATAGTACATATTTTGCATAGCTCCTACGTTTTTTCATCAGTAAGTGATCAAAAGGGTTGAATTTTTCCCTTTTTTGTTCCTAGTTAATAACTGTGTCAAGCTTCTTTTTGTGTCCATCTAATTATTGTGTCAAGCTCTTTACTGTGTCCACAGTCACTTTAAACTACTTTTGTTGAAATTTCAGTGGTCGACATATCATGCTGCGCTCGGCGTAGCCCTTTATTTTAATTGTGGTCGGAATGTTTCAATTTCAGCGTTATGTATTACCTTGATTATAAGGGGAACCCCTGCCCAAATTTTTTTTTGAATGGTGTTCTGTTATGGGTTGTAATGGATGGTAGATGATGGAAACAAAACAAGGATACAGTAATTTAAGAAAAAAAAAGTTTTCTGCTAAATTTTATGTTTTGTTTTTCCTATTGGAAATGCCTTTTTTCTATGTCAGCCATGGTCCAGGTGAGCGATACAGGCTCTTAAGAGCCTCTTGTTGTAAAATATTTTTCCACTTATGAAACAGAAAAGTTGACTAATATTGCTAGGATTTTGGGAAAGGGACCCCAATTGTGATCCCCTATGTATTTTCCTATTTAGTGAAATTGTAGTTCAGATTGCAGTATAAACAGTACAATAGCATGAGACATAGAGGAAAAAAGTCTCAGAAGTGTTTATATCCCTTCAGTCTATTAGTCGACATGCTAATTATGGCAAGTTTATATGATATTGTCTATAAAAGATTTGACATACAAATACATCTCACAAAAGTTCTGTTTTGTTTTTCAGATACCAAGCATGAAAGAAATCGGATGATGGAAAAGACATTCCCAAGATTGAAAGCCTACTGCCAACAAAAAGGTTTTGAGTTTCAGATTGTTGATATGAGATGGGGAATTAGAGATGAAGCCACAAATGATCACATGACCACAGAAATATGTCTACAGGAATTAAATAATTGTCAGAAGTATTCAGCTGGACCTAATTTCTTGGTTTGTTTATATTGTAAAAGTCTTCAGAATATAGTCTTAGTATATGCCTCATATATATATCATTTTTGGTCGAGTTGCACGGAGTGCAAATCAGGGTAAAAGTATTGTTAATGTCAGGTGTG
This sequence comes from Modiolus philippinarum, assembly GCA_002080025.1. Taxonomy (NCBI): domain Eukaryota; kingdom Metazoa; phylum Mollusca; class Bivalvia; order Mytilida; family Modiolidae; genus Modiolus; species Modiolus philippinarum. Next base: position 4,393 of record MJUU01071659.1, read on the forward strand.
TGTGCAGTGGCTATGGGTGGGAAAATTGGGTATCTTTTTTGTGAAATCAACTCCTACTGTTTTCAACCCAGTCTTTTTTGAAAATTTCTATGGAAGTTTTGCTGTATTTCATAGACCTGGAATTTAACAGACAAGGTTTCAACCTTTGTTTAACAAGGCTTGCAAATGAGAGAACCATTGAAATCTTCACCAAGTGTGTCTGGTTTATTGTCTGGCCTGTCGCGAGACATCCTTGCGGTATCGTGAACATTTGGTTAACTCAAATGTTGAAATTTTTTTGAACTTCAATAACTTTCTCAAATCATGTTCAATATCAATGAAATTTTGACACAATATTAAGTACAACCTCATTATTCAATCCCAAGTTTATTTGAAAAAAATAATTCCATTTTTTCCGTATTTGCCATTAGTTACTTAGATTTTTTTTATCAAATTTTATTGATTGCACCATATCTCAGCACCTAAATGCCATAGACAAACGATGATTGGTAACATCCATACCAGAATTATGTCACCTTGACCTTTATTTTCCTTATCAATTAATTTGGCTTAATTTTCACTTTAAGTTCATATATCAAACAAAATTGTGACCGAAGGAATTTTAATTTTGATTTAGAGTTGCTGCGTTTAGACCATAGATGCACAGTAAGTTTTTGGAATTTTATTCCGGTTTCAACTTTGGTAAATTTCCTGAAAATGTCCAAGACTAACAGTTTTTGAAATTTTTGCATACATTTCTTCATATGAGACATAATTCTGGAAAACAAAAATTCAAAAATGTGGTTCGAATTTTAGTAAATTTTCTGAAACTCTCACAGACAAGCAATTTTTGTGAATTCTTGTTAGCAACCATGCTTTTCGGATGCATTTTAGTTAAAACAAATATTTTCAATGGTAAGATTTCAAAAATTTTAGTTCCAGTCTAGGTAAATTTCCTGAAACTGTGAAAGACAAGCAATTTTTGGGAATTCTTGTTAGCAAACATGCTTTTTGGATGAATTTTAGTCAAAGCAAATAGATTAAAAAAAATTGTTGACTTCAATTTTGGTAAATTTCCTGAAACTCTACCTCAGACCAGTCGTTTCTTGGAATTCTCCTTAGCAACCACATGCTGATAAAGGCTAAATTATAATGACAGTGGGGTAAGCAGGCAAGACACTAGGTTCCTAGAACCTATATGAATTATTCTGATTATATATATTTTTATTATATATATATAATAGAATCATAAAAGTCAATACCTTTTTTATTCCTTTATCCAGGTTGGGAATATGCAGTAGAAGTTAAAATTTAAAAATTACAACAACAACAAATATAAAAGAAAACATCTATGGAGTAAATTATGTGCTGTTAACAAATTCTCAAACAATACATTTGAGATACAGGAAAGAATGAAAAACAATTAAAAATAGATTGATTTGACCTACATTTTATACATAAGAAAAAGAAGGGAAACGGGGAATGTGTCAAAGAGACAACGACCGAAAGGGAAGTAATAACAACTCAAAGCCATACATGCATGACTCTGATTAAAGCTTAAGATTTAAGTCCATATCTGAGATTAGATCAAGGAGAAGCATGATATTAAATTGATAGATGCAGCTTGGATCTAGACAAAGAGTTTCTGATAAAAATAAGATCACTTAACCTATATTACATGCATGAGTGATTGATTTAAGTAAAGCTTGTGTAAGTACAGATCTGAGGTACTGAAGAGGGTAGAGAAATGATATTTTGTCGGTTAAAATTCTTTGAATGGTCACAGATTTTACCTAGACATACATTTTATGGATGAGTGACTTGGGTTAAATTTGAGGTTTTGGTATACAACACCAATAATGTATGGTAAGTGGATGCATCTTCAGGGATAGTGTCAATTGCAAATTGTTCTGTAGTCTGCAACTGACATTTATTTTTACAAAAACAGACTAGGAACTAGAAAGGGGGTTAGTTGTCATATTGACTGCTCTTAGTCTTTGGTGATAAATCATTGTTTATCATGTTTTTTTGGTTGCACTGTTTGATAAGTCATTGTGTTTTTAAGAGAATAAATCAATGATTATCACAGTTTCATTGACCCTTTTATTTTAGTCACTGCTGTCCCATAAATATGGATACCGCACATTACCAAGACAGATAAATGCAGAAGAATATGAAAAGATTTTTAAACATGTAGATGTTAGTGAACAGAGACAATTACTTTCTAGGTATGTAATAAAAGTGGTCATGTTCAGAAAAAAAAAAGATAATTACTGGACAAACTATATTTGATAACTGATTTGACCAAGTATACTTTATAAGAGGTTCTAATATGACGCTCTTCTTTCACTTTGGAAACAAAGCTATGCTCTAATTCCAACAATATTTTTTCGCTTATGTGTATATATATTTTTTACAAAAGGACATTCGTTTACTGCATGTTTTGTGCAGAATAAACTTTGAAATAATGAATCACCAAAAAAGCCACATCAAATAATGGCAATGTTAATCGAAATATACAACAGTTACCGAATTTAATCTGAACTGAAATTGACGTAACCATAACCTAGCAAAGAGCTTCTTGTCATGAAATCTTATCTATGTAACATATCATGCTCTACAATTTAAATATAAGATTTTTATTTATTAACATTAATAAAATTATAAATATGAGTTTTTCTTTTTGTCTGAACTGAAATTGACGTAACCGTAACCTAGCAACGAGCTTCTTGTCATGAAATCTTATCTATGTAACATATCATGCTCTACAATTTAAATATAAGATTTTTATTTATTAACATTAATAAAATTATAAATATGAGTTTTTCTTTTTGTTTGTTTTTTGTTTTTGTTTTTGTTTCATATACAACTTAACTAAGCAGTCATAAAAATCAGAAATGTGACCAGCTTGCACTTATAAAGGCTTCGATTATAAAATATCTGTACAGTGGATTCCTGTTAATTGCATACCTTATTTGTCAGGAAAAATTATGCAATTAACAGGAATATTCTATTAAGAGGAGTTTTCAATCTTGCTGTAAAAACATGTCAATTAACTTGAAAAGTGTCAAATGATGAGTTAATCATTAAACAAACACATAGATTACAGTCTGTTTTTACAAAATTATTAATTGATTTGACATTTCATAATTAGATATCTCATTTTAAAGTTTTTCAGAATAATTTGCTAAAAAATATATACTTTTAATGGTAAATTTCACAAAACATGTCTTGATTTGAAAATGAAACTATTCAATTAACAGGAATTTCTTAACTATTCAATATGCAATTAAAAGGAATGAATAATATAGAAGCATNTAATAACTGTGTCTAGCTTCTTTTTGTGTCCATCTAATTATTGTGTCAAGCTCTTTACTGTGTCCACATTCACTTTAAACTACCTTTGTTGAAATTTCAGTGGTCGACATGCTGCGGTCGTATCATGCTGCGCTCGGCGTAGCCCTTTATTTGTTTTTGTTTTTGTTTCATATACAACTTAACTAAGCAGTCATAAAAATCAGAAATGTGACCAGCTTGCACTTATAAAGGCTTCGATTATAAAATATCTGTATTTTATATTTTTACAACAGATTATTTGCATTTATTCATAAGCTTATAATGAGCAACTTGTGTTAAAGTAGATAACAAAAATAGATTTCTCTTTGTCAATTTTTGTGTTTATGTATGCAGTTTTTTGCAGAATTTTCAAAAGGTTTGTTAAATATATTGCAATCAAAGTAGATTATTGCAATTGGGCTCTATGAGTATAAGAACATGGTCAGACCTTATATTTGTCTTTATCTTATACACCTCGCTATCACTTGGTATAAAATATTAACAAATATAAGGTCTGATCATGTTCTAATTTGCATAGAGCCCGCTTGCAATAATCTATTTCTTAATTCTTATCTGAATCAGATTTGACCAGATTCGAGCCGTGTCAGATATTTGACTAGAAACATCTGTATAAAACCATCATTTATAGTTCTTGGCACAACTTTCTCCAGGAAGAAGAGAACATGCAATCATAGTTTTGAAAAGTTAAAATAAAATTGGGGTGGGTTAAGTTTGGAGAATTAATTAAAATTTTCTGATTATATTTGATTGACCTTTATCTTCTGATTCATATTATTACTTCTGTAGACTCTTATATTGTGAAAGTATTAATGGAATTTGGATGTTAAGTCCTAGATATATTCAAGTTTATTATCTTATTTTTAATTGATAGTTGTTTTTAATGAAAATGGAATTTACTATTGCAGCATATTTTAAGCAGATTTGTCAATGGAATGAAGTTATTTATAACAAATGCATTCATCGTTGTGAGGCCTAAAAAAAATACCTGTGTTTCCGGTAACATACTCTTCAAAATTAGGGTCGGTTGGTAGGCATTTTTTTTTATTTTTCCAAAACTTTTTACATAGACATATAGAGAGTAACTTCTGGACTTTTACAGTGCTTCTTTAAAACTTGCCAAAAAACTTTAGAGTATGCATTTTTAACCCCAAAAATCTAGGGTGGGTCGGTTTGCGGAAACACAGATTTTTTTTTTATTCTGCCTGACAAAGTATCAATATAAAGTGTCCTGTTGTTTTTGTAAATTGTCTTCAATATTAGTTTGTTTTATTACCAGATGGTTTATAAGGGATGACAATGCTGTGCCACCTCAGTACATTCTTCAGCCTATCAGTACATTTATCCCAGACTACATTAAACAAGGGGATAAAGAGAAACAGGAAGTAGCAAAGGCCCAGTGGTGGGAAGAGAGTGACTTGATGTTTGATGCTTTAGTCAATGCTGCAGAAAAGGCTTTATCACCAGAAGATGCTCACAAATTCAAAATTTCAGGTGATACATATTGTTTAAGTTTAGAAATTAGATGTACCTGTAACTGATCACATTTCTGTCCTGTGAAACTGCTGGGCTGATTAGAAATAAAATTAGTTTACAAAGAAATTTTTTCTTCAGGTAAAAAATATGTCAATCAATTCTTCGCTTCATTTGCTTGTGGTTAAATATTGGAACATATGAAAAACAGTTGAATATTAACTCATTTGAAAAACAGAGAAAAATTGGACCATATTAGATCTCCACCGAGTCTTCATTTCAAATTTCAATAAACTTGGCCACAAAGTTCCATAGTTTTGTTTGATGGGTCCTCAAACACATCCGAATATCTTAATATGAGATCCTAGTGGGAACAAATTCCAACATCTATTTCTTCAGGTGGTATGGGGGTCTAAAATTTAGATTGAATTTTTCCTATATTTTCTTGACTTACAATTTGTTATTAGAGCAAACAAAAAATAAAATTAAACTTAGAAATCAGTGTCAAATTAAGAGAAATCTGTTACGTAAAAAATTAGCTATTTTGGTTGAAATTATGTGGAAAATTTGTGAATTTTAACAAAATTTTAATTCAGTTTAGCTACATTAGATAGTTTAAGAAAAAATTGGTGAATTTTTAGCTAATATACTTGGGTTTGATTTGCATGAAGAAATTCTGGGGTCACTGACCTAATTTTTTTTTTATTAAATTACAAAGAACTGATTTTTTCCCTTTATTTCTGTACAAATTATCTCCCCTTAGAACAAGAGTTTGCTGAAAAGGTTCAATATTCTGCATGGTAGTCGACTGAAAGGCATATCGGATCAGATTTAACTCGTATAAGACATTGAAAATGCCAACCTTCCTATGATGAATTCAATTTTTTTGTCAGATATGCGGAAAATTATGTGCAGATTTAAACTCCTGTAGTACATTAAACTATATATATAGCATAGACTGCTATTTGACTTTTCAAGATCCATTGTCAAGTGAGTGATACCTATTCTTTCTTTGTTGGTCTGAAAGGTATCATGGAAACTACTAAACTGATTTCAATTAGACTTTGCAGAATTTTTTCGCACCATCACTACATGTTAGGACAGTTATTAGAATTGTCAAGGTTACTGCAGCCATGGTAACTTCAAAAATACTGGGAATGTCTTTACAATTTACTAGAAGTTTATAGTATTGATAGAACTGATTTTCAATCTTAGAAAAAATAAAATTACAGCTATTGCAGGCACAAAAGAATCAAAATTTGAAGAACTTTGAGAAAATGTTGTTTCTTTTAAATGAAATGTTATTAGGAATATTGCATACTGGAAATACTCTGCATCTGTAACCGTGATATTCACAGGTTCTGTTTGTGTAGACAGTTGTAATTTCTTATATTTCAGTGACACACAGAGAGATTATGCATGGGCTTTTAAATCAAGATCTTGTGGATAAGAAATGTATCTGGTTGCAACGTAATATTAAGGACATAGAGGATCAGAAGCCATCTAACTTGTTGTCCAGATTTACTGGTAAGCCTTACTGAATATACTGTGAAATTTTTATCTTTTAAGCATGTAGCCAGCCCAATTTATGCTTTTCTCTCATTTCTCAAGCTAGTCGAGCTTTCGATTTATGTTGGTATATTTATGTATGTCTTTTGTACTGTAAACCGGGATATTTTCACGCCGTCTTTATTTCATGGTTAATTGAAAGGATTTTAGTTCGTGCAGTTTTGAATTCACGCTGCCAAATTATTGACAATATACTTCAATAATAGACAAGTATATTCGTGCCGTTTTATTTTCACTCTTTCATTTCAAACAAGAAAATCGCGAAAATAAAACTGCCTCGAAAATTTCCCTTTTTACAGTATCATTTTAGGACCAGGCAATTGTCAGAGGCCTCCACATTTATTGTGAATGAAACTCTTCAGAATTTGATAATAGGATTTCTTTCAAATTTATGGAATTGTTCGTCACCATATGTACCGCTACTGTATCAGTCTTGAATTGTCCTTTTTGCTGCTTATATTTAAGAATTAATTAATGGGAGTTTGAATATACACATGTATACTGATTTTATCATGGGTTGGCCCTTTATAGCGAGGGGTAAAATATAGGCATAAAGGGCAAACCCGTGGTAAAATCAGTATATAATCAAGTCCCCATGAATTATTTAGATTCTAAATAGACAGAAAAAAGTAAACTTTTGAAGTGACACACTCCTAGGTAAAGACAAATAATAAACATTCCATTAATTGAACATGCAGAAATAAACGGTAGTTTTGCAATAGGGCGGATTTGTATTTCAATTGGGCAGAAAATAATTTGCAATTGGGCGGATTTTATTTTTTCAAGTAGGCGGATTACGTGTGATATGCCTGTAAAAATATTAAATGAGACAATTGTTTATATAAAAACCAAATGCCTTAGCAAGGCAGAATAGTGGATCATTGTGGTTATATCCATGCCCAGTTTTATATGATTTTTTTTCCAGTTATTTGTTATTTTTGTTGTTTTACGTATATTTCTTAAGAAATGGAGTTCAAAAATTATCGAATGATGGAGACATATCTTTACTACATCTTACATACACAATGTTAAATTTGTCTATTTCTGTTATTGTAATGTTGTCCATTTTTGACACTTAACCGAGTGCAGGTCAGATTTCAAAGTAGTAGGTTGTGGTCATACCAAAAAAGCCATGGAGCGCCCGGTACAATAAACAAAATAACAAAAGACATGTAGATGATAAGACTCGAACTCTGAAATACCAGGTAGTGACCAAGAAAACGTTTTTGATAATTTGTTCTCTTCTTTTTTAAATTTACTTTATTTCAATTCCTGTTTTACTTGTTAAGCCTCTCCGCCCAATTGCAAAACTAAAAAACGCTCAATTGAAAATACTGGAAATTTGAAAATCCGCCCAATTGTAATGCGTCCAAATAAACAAAAATATTTAAAACCCACAGAATTTAGAATTTATTTCATGTGGACATGACAAAAGTCAGTTATACAAACCAAGAAAATATAAAAATTGCCATATTTACAGGTAAATTTACTTACTTTTAACTGCACATTTACGTGGGGATGATTTTTGAATATCACCAATATATATGTATAACTATTTTATCACAGGTGTGAACACAAAGTGTTTTAGACACGTCACATTAGAATAAATAATAGTATTTGTCTTCCTGTTGGCCATTTCTGCTTAGTTTGTGTGGTCAGCAAAACATCCCTGAATTTTACATTGGATCCTAAGGCAGAAAAGGCATTCAGAGATCTGTGCATTTGTAACTACTGTGAATTCATTATACGACCGCAAAAATTTTGCGGTCGTATTATGGTATGGCGCTGGCGTCGGCGTCGGCGTCTGTGGACAGCATAACTTTGGTTCTAGTGAATGGATTGTTACCAAATTTTAGCATGATGTTTGTTGGCACAAGTTTAAGCCCGGGTGTTAATTTCGCGTTCCTTGCCCAACCCGTTTTTGAAAAAGAGGCCAAAAAGGGGTTAAATTAGGTATTTTCGTGTCTGTGGACAGCATAACTTTGGTTCTAGTGGACAGATTGTTTTCAAATCTTAGTATGATGTTTCTTGGATCATTCTTGAGAAACCTTTTTTTCCTTTAGTTTTTGGCCCCACCCATTTCAGAATTTGGGGCCAAAAAAGGGTTAAATTGGGTGTTTTCACATATTTGACTGTAGAATCTTTATTATTTATTGGATTTTGATGGGGTTTGTTTCAGTGTGCTCCTGAGGAAATTTCCAATCTGGAGTATGCCAACGGATTTCACGTAGCATGTACCGCTCACGAGATAAATGGGGCCCAACAGGGGCTAATCTCAAAAAAATTTATTTTTTATTTCAAGTCCGATTTTGATGCAGTTTTTTTCAATGGATTCCTTGTGAAAAATTAATATTGGCACTCAGCTATTAGATTTTTGGTAACTTGTTTCCTTTCCCAGCTATGAGGGGCCGAAGGGGCCAAAATTGCGAATTTGCAGATAATGTGGAATTTTTCTTTGGATTCCCCTTGATCAAAGCTTTCAGAGATATGTTAATGGATTTGGCGTAGCTCTTACCGTTTCCGAGCTACAAGGGGTCAAAGGGGCCAAAATTGCAATTTTTCTAAATATGTCAAATCTTTATTTTTCATCGGATTTTGATGGGATTTTTTCTTTGGATTCCTCTTGATCTGTGCTTTCAGTAGTATGTCAATGGATTTGGCGTAGCTCTTACCGTTTCTGAGCTACTAGGGGTCAAAGGGGCCAAAATTGCAATTTTTCTAAATATGTCAAATCTTTATTTTTCATCAGATTTTGATGGGAATTTTTTCTTTGGATTCCTCTTGATCTAAGCTTTCAGTAGTATGCCAAAGGATTTGGCGTAGCTTTTATCTTTTCCGAGCTACAAAGGGTCAAAGGGGCCAAAATTGCAATTTTTCTAAATATGTCAAATCTTTATTTTTCATCAGATTTCGATTGATTGTTTTTTTTTATTTCTATGGATGTAAAGTGTTAGTTGATAGTAACATATTTTGCATAGCTCTTACAGTTTTTTTTTATCAATAAGTGATCAAAAGGGTTGATTTTTTCCGTAGTTTGTTTCCAGCTAATAACTGTGTCAAGCTTCTTTTTGTGTCCATCTAATTATTGTGTCAAGCTCTCTACTGTGTCCACATTCACTTTGAACTACTTTTGTTGAAATTTCAGTGATCAACATGCTGCGGTCGTATCATGCTGCGCTCGGCGTAGCCCTTTATTTTTATTTGTGGGGTACCAATTTTCGTGGTTTTCGTGGGTGTCCCCAAACCACGAATTCAAATACTCAAAGGAATATGATTTTCTTGTACACTCTTCAAACACAAGTGAATGAACATAATGAAGGACCTGATCAACCTTGCACTTGTACCTGAGCCCCACACAACCTGTTATATCCAAAAAAAGGGTAGATATGCATTCACTCCTGAACCTTTAATAGCAGCAAAATAAGTTAAAATGATTTATTTTTAAGTGTTTCCCAGTTTAAAAATCAGCGGTAACTGGTTCCCTTTTTTGTTTGTCAATTATGCTAAAGTGTTGATTTTCATTTAAGAAGTTTGGACAAGAACTTACTCAATCTAGTTTTGATAAGATATTAACAATTAAAATTTTATAATTTTAATTATGATCTACTAAAAAGGACGTGTTTATTATGCAATCAATACAGGTGTCTATTTATAAATAACGAATGGAGTAAGGTGACGTGTTTATTTTGAAATCAATACAGGTGTCTATTTATAAATAGCGAATGGAGTAAGGTTATGTCAGATGATTACCTAATTACACAATATCTATGCATTACTATGAATTGTTAATTACAGATGACACTTTAATTTCAGGTGCAGTTCTAAATTTTGGTGTTTTGACATCAGTACTGAACGTACTAAAGCCATGGACTTCAGAATTGTTATTTTTATTAATTTAATTTTTCTTTTGCAAGTGGCAATCCACGAATTTACATATACCACGAAATGTCTTTTTTTCTCTACCCATGAAATTAAACGAATTCACAGTACTTGTCCAATTGGAAGCAAACTTTAGTTGATTATTTCCAGGAAGTCTGCATCAAATTCAAGAACCTTATGGGAAAGCAATCAAAGATTTTGTCTCGTGAAATAAAATGGCTAATGGGAACCAAACTTGGTCACAATAGTCCTTGGTTGGTCTCTTAAAAAAACTGTTATGGCAAATCTGTGCCTAATCATATGGACCTTATTTAACCTTATGGAAGATCACATTCAAAGATCATTTCCTCTGAAACTACTTTTCCAGTTTGAACCAAACTAGGTCACAAATGTCCTTAGTTGGCCCCTTTGAAAAATTTATCCAGTAAGTTCACATCAGATCCAAGTTGGGAAAATTGTGATCTATTAGCATATTAGAAAACACTTAGGGCATTTGGACTTTCTGTTTTGGCCATGGTCCAGTGTATTAATATAGGCTCTTGAGATTTTCTAATTTTTTTATGCCCCGCCACGAAAGTGGAAGGGGCATATAGATTTACCCTTCTCCCTACGTCCGTACGTCCCGCTTTCAATTTTCGCATGTAGGTCCGTAGTTTAGTAACCCGAAGTGATATCTTTATGATATTGAATCATAACATTCACCTCTATGAGTACTACCCAATGCACCAATAATTATGTGTCCATGACCTACATTTCATGGTTGAGTGACCTTGGTTAAATTTTGTGTTTAGGTCCATTTCTCATCAACTGTACATGATACCATTATTAAATTGCATCATAACATTCAACTCAATGAGTATTACCCAAAGCAATAACAATTAGGTGTCCATGACCTATATTTCACACTTGAGTGACTTTGGTTAAATTTTGCGTTTAGGTCCGTTTCTCATCAACTGTACATGATACCATTATGATAATGCATCATAGCATTCACCTTAATGAGTACTACCCAAAACACTAATAATTTGGTGTCCATGACCTACATTTCACACTTGAGCGACTTTGGTTAAATTTTGCATTTAGGTCCATTTCTCATCAACTATACATGATACCATTATGATATTGCATCATAGCATTCACCTTAACGAGTACTACCCAAAACACTAATAATTTGGTGTTCATGACCTACATTTCACACTTGAGCGACTTTGGTTAAATTTTGCGTTAAAGTCCTTTTCTCGTCAACTATACATGATACCATTATGATATTGCATCATAACATTCACCTTAATGAGTACTACCATAAGCACTAACAATTGGGTGTCCATGACCTATATTTCACACTTGAGCGACTTTGGTTAAATTTTGCGTT
>MJUU01071659.1:30011-45394 GCA_002080025.1 Modiolus philippinarum
TTAATAATAATAATCATTGAAATCAGCTAGTACATGTACAACATAAATTATAAACAATTTAAACAGTGGACAGAGCTTATACTTACCAATACTTACTTTCAAGAAATCGTCGGCTGTCGACCTATACGGCGCCCTCGACCTATCTGAGAGCGGATCCAAAATTTTCCCCAAAAATGGGCCCTTTGACCTTTACGCCCTATCGACTTTTAAGCCGTAAACTACAGTATATTTTACGCATGAGTGACTTGGTTAGGTAGAATGGTTAAAGTCCATTCCCACTTACTGACATGTCCCATATCAACCATGTCAACCATATTGGTATGTATGATGCATTTTGGGAAGACAACAACAATGCATGCTTCAGATGCTGACTGTGACCAAGATTTTTCATGCATGAATGAATCCATTAAAAAGAATGATTATAGTCCATTCCTGTTTACTGACATGTTTAAATGTGACAATGCTGCACAACGAGGTGAGCTTAGCAGGCTGTGACTGCTTTCTATGTTTATATAGTAGAGTTGAAAAGTATAGTTTTTTTTGTCATTGTATGGTGGGTTCCACTGTATTGTGGAACCAACCCACTGTATTGTGGAACCAACTTTATTTCAACGTAATTTTGACGCAATCTTGAGAATTACTACAATACTACTATGGCTTCCTATCATAATGGATCTGGTACAAATTTAATCAAAATTGTTTCCACATTTACACACTGAGAATTTTTTATATATTGAGTTATAGTAATAGTATCTGCTGAATGGCTACAATGTAAAGTGATGTGTTTTTTTTCAAGCTAGCTTGAAGAATAGACGAAAATGTACATTTTTGTTGGGAGTGGGGATGGGAGTTGTGGTGGATAAAATCATGTAATGGTTTGATAACATTTGAATGTGTTACATACTGAAAGCATCTAACAAAAATCTAACAATTAGATGTAATAATTATTTGAAAACTGCCTGGAAAACCAGATGTCTTATTATCAATTGACCTTCTTATGTTATTGTTCTCTGTTATTTGACTTTATTTTGTGTCTCATGTGTATTTATATATATTGTATTTGATTGCCATAGCATATATATATATATGCTTTTTGCAAATAAAGTATTCATTCATTCATACAATATAGAAGCCCATTTGTGATTGTTGTGAAATAAAGTTCTTTGTACTATTGCATAACCTTTCAATTAGTACAAAAATAATTGGTTGTGGTATAATTGATAGCTTGGTATATAATTTAGAGCTTCAAAAATAGACTTATTTTACTATATGTTGAGTTATCTAGAAATGGAAGACAAATTGAAACAGCTTTACTTGATATATTTATACAGAAAAATAGTCCATTTATAAATGTTTCCCTTAATTTATTATTACTTTTTATACGACCGCAAAAATTTTTGTGGTCGTATATTGGTATGGTGCTGTCGTCGTCGTCGTTGTTGTCGTTGTCGTCGTCGCTGTCGTCGTCGTCGTCTGTAGACACTTTAGTTTTTGGTAAATAACTTTAGTTCCAGTAGATCTATCCTTATGAAATTTTAACATAATGTTCTTTGGTACAAAAGGAAGGCTTGGCTTAGTTTTGGTCATTGTGGCCCCACGTGTTTTTAAAAAAGGGGCCAAAAAGGGTTAAATTGGGTGTTTTCACATGTTTGTCTGAAGAATCTTTATTATTAATCGGATTTTGATGGGAATTCTTTCAGTGTGCTCCTGAGGAAATTTCCAATCTTGAGTATGCCAACAGGTTCACGTGGCATGTACCGCTCACGAGATAAATGGGGCCCAACAGGGGCAAATCTCATAAAAAATAAATTCCTTTCCCAGCTATGAGGGGCCAAACGGGGAAAATATTGTGAATTTGCAGATTATGTAGAATTTTTATTTTTCATCGGATTTCGATGTGATTTTTTTCTTTGGATTCCTCTTGATCTAAGCTTTCAGTAGTATGTCAACGCTTTTGGTGTAGTTCTTACCGTTTCCAAGCTACAAGGGTCAAAGGGGCCAAGATTGAAATTTTTCTAAATATGTCAAATCTTTATTTTTCATTTGATTTTGAGGGGATTTTTTCTTTGGATTCCTCTTGATCTAAACTTTCAGTAGTATGCCAACAGATTTTGTGTAGGTCTTACTGTTTCCGAGCTACAAGGGGTCAAAGGGGCCAAAAATGCAATTTTTCTAAATATGTCAAATCTTTATTTTTCATCGGATTTCGATGGGATTTTTTTCTTTGGATTCCTCTTGATCTAAGCTTTCAGTGGTATTGCAACAGATTTGATGTGGCTCTTACCGTTTCCGAGCTACATGGGGTTAAAGGGGCCGAAATTGCAATTTTTCTAAATATGTCATATCTATATTTTTCATCAAATTTCGATGGAATTTTTTTCTTTGAATTTCTATGGATGTAAAGTTTTAGTTGATAGTACATATTTTGCATAGCTCTTACGTTTTTTTCATCAGTAAGTGATCAAAAGGGTTGAATTTTCCCCTATTTTGTGTCTAGCTAATAACTGTGTCAAGCTTCTTTTTGTGTCCATCTAATTATTGTGTCAAGCTCTTTACTGTGTCCACATTCACTTTAAACTACTTTTGTTGAAATTTCAGTGGTCGACATGCTGCAGTCGTATCATGCTGCGCTCGGCGTAGCCCTTTATTCACTATTACGAAAAATTAATGTTGAACTGAAGTAGAAGTAAAAATGGCCATTACAAAAATAAACTTTTATGAATAAATCAGTATTTTGTAATGCAACAGTAGACATGCATGGAGACTTCAATTTAGGAATTCATGATAATGTCAGATTATGTGATGGTGTATGGATGTTAAACAGCAGGGGGAAAAAAATTGTGTTTTCCTTTGTATACTATTTTCATTTTTTGCAGGGAATGAAGGAATTGTTAATAGCATTCAAGCATACAGTTTTGAGCATGAAAGATCCTCTGGTAATTTTGTTGGACTCCCTAGATCAGTTAGATCCAGCATACAATGCCAGAATGGCTGGATGGTTACCTAAATTTACTCTTCCAGCTGTAAGATTTGTTGTTTCAACTTTAGAGGATTCTAAGTATGAAGTATTTCCAAATCTACAGGTAATGATGATATTTTCAGATATTGTATTTATAATGAGAGAACAGATGTTGATACAAGATACTTTGTATGTTTTGTGCTTGTCTATCGACAAAAACATTACAGAGTTCCCAAAAAATGTCTGTCCTGTCGGTCCTGACCGCCAAAAAACGGCTAGGTCCAGCAAAATTATAGTTTGTGACGGTCCTTGTAGGTTACTTTTCTCTCGTCGGTTTTTAGATGTATCAATCGGTACTGGTTTCTGCATTTTAAATGACAAACCAGTTCAAATAATATGGCTGAACTGTCAAGTACCGGGTTTGCAACACCAGGGAAACATTTGGTGGCTGCAAAGGAACATACCGGGGAATTAAAATGTCTTAAGATTCAAATCATAAAGGGAAAGAGACGCGAAGGGTGTTTCTCAAACGAATGACAATGTAGGAGGGAATGGATACTTGCAGTGCCATTATTAAACACAACTGATCTAACGTTCGTTATGTACCCTTTCAACTTTGGCAACGCCTGTCAATGTAAATTTGAAAAAATAAAAACTAATTTAACTATTGACAACAAATTAAGACTTAGTTCTAAATTACCAATTTAAGTGTCAATGATACTCACACCACGAGCCTCACCATTTTCCTTAGTTGGCTACTTGTGTCAGTGAATTTTGTAGTAAAAAAAGAACCCAAAAGACCCCTGCGTAATTTCCTAGCAATTATCAATATGACATATTTTCAGATTAACAAATTCACAAAATTTTGATGATTGATTGATTGATTAGCTAGAGTGTGGTATAACATCCAGTGAGCAATATTTCAGATATTTCAGGAAGTGAACAATTTAATAAATTCAAAAAAGTATAAATCAAAGAAGAAAGAAATGAAGGTGGAAGGGACAACCAGGGCCACTTGCTTTTATTGTCACTTGAAAAAAAGGAGAAAAGGGTAGGGGCAGGAAATTTAGGTTTCTTTATGACTCCCAGTGAGTGAAAAAATAAATTCATGGTATAGAAGAGGTCTTTATATGCATGGAGCTTGGTATTTCTCCACACAATTTGGTCTGTGGTCAACCTATCATAATCTTACTGCCCATCATAGACAGGGCATTCCCGTATCCGCCACCTGCATGGTGACAAGCCAAATTTGTAGGAATGGCAAAACTTTTGTAGGACTGACAGAAAAACTTAACTTGCCAGTCCCATGACCGACAGACCAAAAAGACTTTTCGCGAACTCTGACATTATGTACAACTTATTTTATTATTTTATTAATAATAAAATACTTAATACTTAAACCAAAAATAAGTGTGAAAAGTCATAATGATTTTGTATGTCTTGTTGCCTGTTCATGTATATTTTTTTTCACAAAAATATAGTGCAACCTTGCTCTCAGGATATCAGTTACACAAACAGTATCAATTCTTATAGAAGAATTCATAGTTTTATGAAATATTTTAATCAACAGATTGTATTCCCAAATGATGATATTCTATATAAGTGTTCGAAACAGTACTTGTACATGAGATTATATCTCATGTGTACACCTTGTTTATAACTTTTATCTAAATTTATGTAAATTCTAAAACCTAATGTTTAACTCTCTCCATCGCAGTTTTGTCCTTAGCTATATTTGATATTACTGATTATTCGGATTTTGTTTGGTTTCATGCATTTAAACATTTTTGTGGATTTCCTGTGTTTGGGTTCTAGTGCTGCTGACGAGGAATCAATTTCCAAAATGGCCGTACATCTCATTAAAATTATTGCAGTTGGAATGAACATATGTGTTATCGTCTCATTTTCATTTACTGTTATGGTCTCATGTTCATTTACTCCATATCCAGTTGTAAAATATTGAAAGAATGAGAGACCTTCTATGAAACTAAAATCCTCTTTTGTGGTATCTTTATGATATCCCATTGCAATATATGTAGTGTATGTGAAAAGAATAGGCTAAGAAAAATGACCAGACCAGTCCTACTTACATCTTGACTTGGTTGTTAACTTTAAAACTTGATAATGTGTTCTCATCTTTTGGTTGGTTGGTTGGTACGTCTATAAAGGTTTCTATCTGTTTGAAATAAATCATAAAACTATAAGTTATAAATATTGCAGACACCAATGATGTTGTTCATTTGTAACAAAATATTGTTTGTGCTAATTTTACTACATTTCTTGATCTAACAGCAACCAATGTTTACA
This sequence comes from Modiolus philippinarum, assembly GCA_002080025.1. Taxonomy (NCBI): domain Eukaryota; kingdom Metazoa; phylum Mollusca; class Bivalvia; order Mytilida; family Modiolidae; genus Modiolus; species Modiolus philippinarum. The sequence continues at coordinate 35,278 of MJUU01071659.1, forward strand.
AGATGGTAACTACAATATCTTGTCATGCATATTGTTTTTTCATAATGCTCATTTAAGTTTTCATAGAGTTATGGCCCTTTATGACTTTGAAAGTTTCAAAATTGAGTTTGTTCTTCTACATCTTTAAACAAACATCAACCAGTTGTCACAAGATTGTAAACAACAATGTTTTTTGTTTGTGAATATCTTTTGAATTGTTTTAGGCATCTTTTCCTGTCAGTAAAACAACAGCAACCAAACTTCACAGAATTGTAATCAAAAAGCCAAATTTTTGAGAGATAAATTTTTACATACAATAATATATATGCTAGACAATAATTAACTGATTTTAAATCTTCTTTTACAAGATACAATACACAACATTCAAATTGCATATAATTTGAATCCAAATATATGTATAAAACTTATTTTAAATTCAATGAATGAAAACAAAAAGTCATATTTGTAGATAATTTTCTTTTTTGTAGGGAAAATATCCAAAAGAAAGCTTCCTTCCTGTTGAGACTATTTCACGTGACGATGTATCACTGATTTTAGACCACTGGCTTAGCAAGAAAAAACGAAAATTGACATCTCATCAAAGGGAGCTTATTCTTCACTCTTACAGTCAATGTCCACTTCCTCTGTATCTGAATCTGAGTTTCCTAGAGGCTTCAAAATGGACGTCTAGCATGGACATGTTAGAAGTATGTCTCTATAAAACTGTCCGAGAGGCAATAAATGGACTGTTTTCAAAATTAGAAAGATCACATGGTGAAATATTTGTATCAAAGGCCTTGGGATATTTAACTGCAGGTAAATTCTATGATTAAGTGGATAAATGTGTATTTTACAGGTTACTTCATTACAACATTGATTGATCTTCTGAAGGGAAAACTCTCCTTTAATGAAGGTAAAATTCTTAGCAAAACAAAATGAATTCAAAATTATGTATGTTTCTTTTTCTTTAAATGTACAGTACTTGGTTGAAGAAGGAGAGATAGTAATACTGTTTTACCTGGATACATTAATTCATCAGTCAGTCCATCCATCCATCAAAATTTTCTCTTATACAGATGTGAAATTTTTATACAAGCCTTGTATGATCATTGCTTATTGTGTGTTTCATTTTCATATCTGTCCAGATACTACTACATTTGTACCGACAATGGGAACTTTGGACATTCTTAGCAAAAAGATTATTCTCAACTAAATAACTGATCAGCTGCTGTCATATTAAAACATTTTAGCATGGTACAATCACATGGTTCAAAAACTTTATAACATAGTTTTTACTTTTTATGCCCCCGCGATGAAATGTTGGGGCATATTGTTTTACCCTCATCCGTCCATCAGTATTTCTGTCATCCGTATGTCCGTCCATCCCATCTGTGATAAGCTGCTATTCAGGAAAACTCCTCCCACAATATTAAAGCGACAATTATTTTACTTTGCATAGAGTTTAGGCATTGATTGAATATGTACATATTGTCATTGTTTAGATTTTGGCCAAAATTTGTGATTGTTGGGGGGGGGTAGTTGGACTTGGCCATTTTATTAAAATATGTGCTCTGGAACTGTTATTCCAGACAACTCCTTCCATGATATTAAAGCTACATTAATTTTATTTTGCTTAGTAATTAGGCATGGATTGAAGACGTACGTATTGTCATGGTTTTGATTTTCGCCAAAATTTGTGATGAACTTGGCCATTTTGTTGAAATGTGCATTTTGGAACTGTTTTTCCAGACAACTCCTCCCACAATATTAAAGCTACATTTATTTTACTTTGCACAGTGATTAGGCATTGATTGAAGATGTACATATTGTCATGGTTTAGATTTTGGCCAAAATTTGTTATGTCGAGGGGTAGATGAACTTGGCCATTTTGTCGAAATGTGCATTTTGGAACTGTTATTCCAGACAACTCCTCCCACAATATTAAAGCTACATTTATTTTACTTTGCACAGTGATTAGGCATTGATTGAAGATGTACATATTGTCATGGTTTAGATTTTGGCCAAAATTTGTGATTGCGAGGGGTAGATGAACTTGGCCATTTTGTCGAAATGTGCATTTTGGAACTGTTATTCCAGACAACTCCTTCTACAATATTAAAGCTACATTTATTTTACTTTGCACAGTGATTATGCATGGATCAAGAATGGCATATTGCTATGGTTTAAATTTTGGCCATAAGTTGTGATTGGGGGGGTTGGTAGTTGGACTTGGCCATTTCATTAGAATTTGTGTTCTGGAACTGTTATTCGATTTAACTCCTCCCACAATATGAAAGCTACTTATTTACCCATACACCGTGATTTGGTATGGACAGAAGATGTGCATATTATCACAATTTAGATTTTGGGGCTAAATGCTAAATTCATGTTTTTTGTGTGGTGTAGTTGGACTTGGTCGTTTTATTGAAATGTGTGTATTTGAAAGGTCGATTTTGGGTAACTCCTGTCAGATTGGTAATATCAATAGGCTGTGTGAGATATGTGAGTTAAAGTTCTTGAAATTTGTTTATCATGTGCCTAGAAAGTAGATGTCCATGTTTTATGTGCAACTGTGGGGGCATCATATGTGTCTTACAGACACAAACAGAGTAGCTAAATTTTATCCAAAACTTGAATATGAACACACCATGAAAAACATTGCATAATGGCAGCGGGCACATTTTCATGGGGTGTTTAACCTCCTGGATTTTCCGTATTTATCCCGGATTTGAGTCCTAAAATACGCATTACGGATTCACCTTCCGAAATTACACTTTTCCGGTATTGTGCCAAAAATTTTTTTTTTCCCTGGGTTATTGAAGGGCTTGTCATAATATTTTAGGGTTTATCCAAACGCCAGTGTGACTATGATTACTTATATTCGGATCCTGTCTGAACTTTCCCTTGCAACAAGTCCGAAAGATGTCTGCTACAAGAAAAGCAGAAGATGATGCTTTGGATGTTGAACATGATCAGGCCGAGACACCACCCAAAAGAAAAAAGATCTTACAAAGATTCAAAATTAGCCATCACGAACTTTGGCCCAAATCTCAATGTGGCTATGGGGACTGCTACGTTCTGTGCGCAATTTGTTCATCAGACTTCTCATGCCATGTGTACATGCTGGGAAAAATGAATGTTCGAGGCACATTGAATCCAAAACCCACAATAACCTTTCGCATTTGCAGAATTCTAACAGGTCAATGTCAGTTTGAAAAAAAAAAAAACAATACACCAGAAATGTCTCACAAGAGGGTTGTGGCCAGAGAAGAAGTTTTAACTTGTGAATTGATACTTATATCTGCAGCTGACACGTTCAACAATGCATTTTAAATGATGTTTTAAGATTCAAATATAGCTCAAGGTATATTACATTATACTAGTATAGAAAATTCTATCTGTAGGTCAAGATGGTATATGGTTCGTGTTCTTATAAATGAATCTGCCCCACATCATCTCAGTTTCTTTCTCCATCCCAAACTTTTGGTCGGGAAACGTGGGAGTGGGGTAGAAAAAGCTTATTTTCTAGGGAAGTGCTGCTGAAATTTTTTTTAGGGTTGGACTTAGTTTTTTTTTTCAAGCAAGGGGGATCTATACAGTCTTGTTACAGTTAGAGCCTGACTTAACATACAGTTCTGGATGTTTTATGTATGAAATTAGGTCTCTATCGAAATTCATGTTCAAAATTTTGAGATTACTGACAGATGGCCCAAATTACTGAAAAAAATCATCATGATCACTGAAAGTTTCAAAAAGAGGTAAACACCTTTGATTTTCTCCGAATAGTTAACTTTTAAGTTGATTTCTGAGCAACTGGAATGAAAAGGCCCACCATATTTGGTATGTTGCTACATCTATATGGATTCATTCCAGTCTAATACCTGTCATATATTACTTGAATCTTATTTCTCTTAACTAGAACATCAAGAGACCCTGCATTTGGTCTATTGATATACCTTGGTGGGTGCAACTACTCTTTGGTGATATGGTCGCTTGAGGGGTCCCTTTCTTATTACATGTAACGATTCGGCCTGCCAACCATCTTGTGAAAAATATATAAAAATTTCTCCTTACTCAATTGGAACCAAAATTAGGTGCCATGGTCATCTTGTAGATTCCTGTTAGAATTAAATTTGATGATCCAATATGCAAACCAAGATAGCCATTACAGTTAAACATAGTTTAACAAAGTATCCTATGTGAAAATCTTGTCTGGAACTACATTTTCAGTTGGAACAAACCTTGGTTAAATGGTTGTTTGACAGGTCCATTTAAAATTGCATCCAATGAGCAAAATATGCAGCTAAGATGGCTGCCACAGCTGATCTTAAAGTTATAATGTTTACTTAATCATGACAGCTATTACACAGGTTTCTGATGTCATAAAATTTTGACAAAGACAAGTAAATGATTCATGTTGACATGGAAAACAATGGTAGAATAACTAAGGATCAAAAGATATGGTTATTACAAAAAGTCAAGAGACATTCCAAAAATGGAAAAACAGAAAAACAAAGACATGAGACAGTCAGAAAAAAACCACAACATTCAAGAGATTGAATACTTATCATTTCTATCATAGACACTAATCCATCAGTGTCTTTGGCAATTTTATTCTATAAGTAAGTATCGTTTTCCTATATATGAAAGATATGCAGTATGGTAAGGATTTTGATTTTTTTTCAAGTATTACTCTAAATACTGATTGTTGAATCAAGTTCAGAATTTATTTTGTTTGGCATCAAATGCACATATATTATCATTAAGGCATCACAATCAGTATGGGTGTTTTGTTCTTTGTGTTTGAATATACATGTACACAACATTTTGTCTGTTTCCTTTCATATTTAATGACAATGTGTTTTCTTCAATACAGAAGCTTATGAAAGATATGTTTCTCACAAACTCAAGGTGGGGTCACTATTTTGGTTTTAGTATTTCAAAGAAGTTTATTTGGACAAAATTGTTTACCTTGCAGCAAAGATAGGTCTGACAGAAACAGAATTAGAGGACATACTTGCATGTGATGATGAAGTATTGAATGACGTGTATGTTTATTGGACTCCTCCCATTCGTAGACTTCCACCATTACTGTTTGTCAGACTACGATTTGATCTTCAGCAGTATTTAGGTTTGTATGTTTGTTTGCAGTTTATGAAAAAAAACAACAAATACATAATTGTTCTAAAGCCTGTTTAATGGGATGGCTGATGAATATTTTAAATAATTGGGATTTATTTACCTTCTTAAAGACAAAGCTGCTAATCTTCCCGATTTTGGCGGGAGCCTACTGATTTTTGGTTCCAATTCCCTCCCGCCTGCAGCTGTACCATTTTCTCCCAAATTTCGTTTCCCTTGAAAATCCTATAAATTATGTTCTTTTTGTCTGTTCTTTACCAGATCTAGAAATTAATTGATGGAACACTATGCGTATCTTCCACTGTAAATGCATGTAATAATTTTGTGTTTTGATGGTCATTCTAGTTGGAGGACATATTTAAATGTAAAAGCTGTAGAAAATGTCAAAAGGAGATGTGAAGATAGCATTCAGAACTGTGTTAATCCGAAAGCCAAAATGAGTAATTGCTAACTAAATCTTATTCATCTGAATTTCGGTGCTTGGAAATGTCATTTAAACGATCATTCTTTAATAAATAAAGACAAGTATTGTAATTATCTTACAAGTATTGTAATTATCTTACAATTTTAAGAGCTCCCTCCAAAATATTGAAAACTCCCAAAAGTTTTATCATTCTCCAGGAGATCCAAAAATGGGGTTGGCAGCTCTGTAAAGAATGAATATATTTGCATGACAATTTTATTTCCTCCTCACCCAACAAGGTTGGGTAGTAGATAAATCATTTTTCCTATTCATTCATACATCTCTCCCTTCATCCATAACAGTGTTAAAGTACATATATATCTTGAACTACAATTCATAGATAAATGAGCTTTTGTCCACAGATGCATCTTTCAAAGTTCTTGATGTTTTTGTAAATGAATATTTGCATATTCATATAAAACTAAGGCCAGTAATGCACAAAAGTTTTAAGTTAAAATCCAATCTTGTGTATATGTTTTGAAAAAAAAAATCACCATTCCATGTTTAGTTCTCATAGAAATCCTTTATGAAATGCCAATAATCTAGCTTTAATTTATTATTCTGTGACTTTTGAAACAAAATATGAGGTGTTTTGGACATTCAAGTTTAAACACCAAGTAATATCATTTTCCATGTTTGGCCATTTATCAGCCCAAGACTCCNATGGTGTAGCCTGATGGCTTGATATGTGCTGTAGGCTGACACCATGGCAAACATGGAAAATGACATATAATGATCTATTTATCATATATTTTAAAGCTGGTGGATCATGGATAATATATAACAGAAATTTCATGTAAATCCAAGTTTAGAAATTAGATTAATTAATTTCAAACATAAAAACAATATTGTGAAAAGATTCTTAGAAGAATATCTCTTGAATAAAATATACAATGTCATCTTTTAAATAATAGTAACAACAATAATATGGTATCTAACAAATTCTTGCAGAACAAAATTGATTCAGAACAATACATTTTCAGTAGTATCAAAATGTAGTTTGGAGTTTTAATATATTGTTTACAACTTCATAGATTTAATTAATCATCTGATGGAAATTCGTTAGACCGATCTTGGGCATGAATGACAGGAAACCAGAAGGCAAAATTTTTAGGACACATCTTATAGAATTCTTAGGGTAATTATATATATTAGCACTGAATGTAAATAACCTTATGTTACTTTTCCTGTTACATGATTAGCAAAAACAAACCTTTCTCGTAAACTTGTAAACACAAATAAACATTAAATATGATTTCAGTGGAGAGAGGAGCTGATGGAGCAACTGTTATCTACTGGTATCATAGACAGTTTATAGAGGCAGCCCAAGAACGCTATTGTACAGATGTAACTAGTGTAACAGATCTGCATTCATCACTGGCAGATTTCCTCCTTGGAACCTGGGCTAATGGTATAAATATTTAATGTTGTATCATGGAAATTCATATTTATACCCCCGCTACATCGTAGAGGGAGTATACTGGTTTACCTCCGTTTGTTTGTCCGTTCGTCCATCCGTAACCACACTTTTCTCAGCAACTACTTTACAGAATGAATTCATATTTTGGCAAAAGCTTCCTCATGATGGTCCAATGTATATATGTAGATTTCAATGTTACCCATTAAGTACTTCTTGTTTGCCGAGACTTCATTGTTTTTTTCATTGTTAGCTCACCTCACGATAGTGAGGGGGGCTTATGTGATACCCCTAGCGTCCGCATCGGCATCGGCGTCCGCGTCCGGTTAGGAAGAATGGTTAAGGTCCATTCCTGCTTACTGACATGCCCCACATCAACCATATTGGTATGCCTGATGCATTTTGGGAAAACAACTGGAATGCATGCTTCGGATGCTGTTCTGACCTACATTTTACGCATGAGCGACTTGGTTAGGTAGAATGGTTAAAGTCCATTCCCGCATACTGACATGGCCCACATCGACCATACTGGTATGTATGATGCATTTTGGGATGACAACAACAATGCATGCTTCAGATGCTGTCTCTGACCTACATTTTACGCATGAGCGACTTGGTTAGATAGAATGGTTAAAGTCCATTCCCGCTTACTGGCATGGCCCACATCAAGAATACTGGTATGTATGATGCTTTTTTGGATGACAACAACAATGCATGCTTTGGATGCTGTCTCTGACCTACATTTTACGCATGAGTGACTTGGTTAGGTAGAATGGTTAAAGTCCATTCCCGCTTACTGACATGGCACACATCAACCATACTGGTATGCATGATGCATTTTGAGATGACAACAACAATGCATGCTTCAGATGCTGTCTCTGACCTACATTTTATGCATGTCTGAATCTGTTTAAATGAATGATTATAATCCATTCCTGGTTATTGACATGTGCAACATGTGACAATGCTGTGTAACGAGGTGAGCTTAGCAGGCTGTGGCTGCTTTCTATGTTTGTACGGCATATGGAATTTTTGTCACAATTTTTTCTGAAACTGTAAGTTGGATTCAATTGTTTTCTTGCACAGAGCTTCCTTATGGTCCAATCTATCGTGTATTCCGATTTGAAGGTTAAGTCTTAAGCGCTTCCTGTTTGCCGAGACATCATTGTTTTTCATTGTTGTACAATATATAGAATTTTTGTCACAATTTTTTTCTGAAACTGTAAGTAGGATTCAATTGTTGTTTTGAACAGAGCTTCCTTATGGGCCAATCTATCGTGTATTCCGATTTCAAGGTCATGTTATAAGCACTTCTTGTTTGCTGAGACATCATTGTTTTTCATTGTTGTACAATATTTGGAATTTTTATCACAATTTCTTTTGAAAATGTCGGACAGATTCAATTGTTGTGCAATTAGTTATCGTTGAACATGTTGGTTACTAGGATTATATCATTGTGTTTATACTTGTATTGTGTCCACACTTGTACTGTGTCTACACCTGTATTGTGTCCCTATATAATTTAATTTGCACTTGTCACATTGATTCAGGGTTCAATGAGCGGGGGTATATCAGGCTGCCATTTGGCGCCAGCTCTTGTTGACACTAAAGATAGTCAAACTCCGATGTCCTAAACACCCAAGGGACCAATGTAAACTGTTCTAGCATGATTGTTGTACAAGCTACCAAGGTCAAAATATGTTTGAACTTGAATGAAGGGACAAGAAAAGGGTTCGAAACATTCAGGAGTTTCAATTTATTGCAGTTTGAGCCATCGAAGTTAAGCTGTGTTTCAAAGTTGATAAAAAGTTCTATGTTTGTTTATATCTGTTAAGTAACTGCATAATGTTGCCTTTCATCTGAGAAGCCAAAGCACACTATAGTTAACAGTGTCAAAAGGATTCTACACTTGCTAAGTTTTATTTTCCCCCACCGCAACGCAACGGAGGGACATAGTAATGGTCTGCGTCCGTGTGTCAGTGTGGGCGCAACTCCTTAGAAACTGCTGGTCAGAATTCATTCAAATTTTACAGGATTGTTAGTGACCATTAGTACTAGATCATATCGCATCGCCATTTTGATTCGTCAAATTTTGTGGGAGTTATGGGACTTTGATGATTTCCACATTGTTATACAATTGCAAATCTGGTGGACGCAACTCCTCAGATACTGCTAGTTCGAATTCATACAAATTTTACAGGATTGTTAGTCGCCATATGTACTAGATCATATAGCATCACCATTTTGATTCGTCAAATATTGTCGGGGTTATTGGACTTTAGAAATTTAACAATGTTATACAATGACCGATCTTGTGGACGCAACTACTGAAAAACCACTACTCAGATTTCCTTCAAATTTTCCAGGAATATTAGTCTCCATATGTACTAGATCATAGCAATTTATTGTCCCCCACCGCAACGCAACGGAGGGACATAATAATGGTCTGTGTCCGTGTGTCCGTATGTCTGTGTGTCATGTTTTTGGTGGGCACAACTCCTCTTACACCACTGGACAGATTTTGCTGAAAATTTGTGTGATTGTTTGTCACAAACTGTAGTTGATCATATTATGCCACCATTCTGATTTGACAAATTTTACAGGAGTTATGGGACTTTATTGATTTAATGCATGCTACAGCTTAGGAACACTTTGTGGGTGCAACTCCCTCGGAAACCACTGAACAGATTATGCTGAAATTTTCTTTGATCATTTGCCACCATCTGTACTTGATAATATTATGCCACTGTTTTGATTCGACAAATTTTACAGGAGTTATGGGACTTTATCAACTTTATGCACACTACAACATAGGAAGACATTTTGGATACATCTCCTCAAAATCCAATTAAGGGATTTTGCTGAAATTTTGCTTGGCTGTTTGCCACCTAATGCAGTTGATCATATCCTGCCGCCATTTTGATTCACAAAATTTCACACGAGTTATGGGACTTTATCGACTTTACTGCAGCGGCGGGGGACACATAGCTACGCATAGCAATCTTGTTCTCTAAATGTGTTGTTTGAGCAAAGTTACATAGTCTGTGTGTATTGATAAAGGACCCTTAATCGTGGTAGCTAGGAGAAATTGATCTTTTATTGTTGACATTTACAGCAAT
>MJUU01071663.1:0-11993 GCA_002080025.1 Modiolus philippinarum
AGAAATTTCATAATCAACTTAGTTCTCGTTGTAGAAACTATATTTACCCCATGCAGTGATGATTTATACATTTTAATTGAACGACCATTATAGATTGTTTCGATGAATAAAAGTTACATCAACAATGCGCAAAAGCATTATGTAACTTTTTGCATTTCAATTTACTTGTGCTTTAGGCACGGCTATGAGAGCAACAATTCTGTTAATTTTATAAAAGGAACGGAGGGGGTCTTATCCCGGAATCCTGACATATTTTTTCTTAACGCCGATATTTTGAACTACAAAAAAGACAAACAAAGACGAAATCCTAATTCTTGGTGCATCTATTTCCCAAAACCTGGGCTTAAATTACCAGAATTTCATAGGTTTAAAAAATATCCTAAAAAATTCCGCCAACTCCCTTACATAGATAAGGTTATTTAAACGAGATTTCCGAGATATCTTCATGCATATGTTTCGTATTGATATTGAAAAGTAACGAATCATTTTCACTCTATGGAATTACGACATAATATTATCATTAAGGTCGGATTAAAGTAGACATCTGGTCCTTGAACATAAAAATATAATCCACATTACGTTGATTATTAATCTCGGTATAGATAAGAGAACCTGTGTATGAAACAACACGGCCGATACAAATAGATATCTGTTTGAATAACAAAATACCGAAGTTACTGTTAATTTATTTTCTGCATATGCACATTTCGACTTCTTATGTCTCATCAGTGCAGATCAAACCAAAACATTTGGACATCCATTAACCGAAAACATGTTAAAGCTGATAGATAACAAATATCCGAAAAGGGTTTCATTTTCAAACTATATCAAAAACCTTTAAATTATAGTGTTCAGTATTTAACTTTTGCCCATCTTGGATAAGGTATGGATCTGCAACACACAATTTAAAGATAACTATTGTTATTAGTTTATTTTCAACTGGCCAAACGTTTTTACTAGAATGTGCATTGGTTTTAAATTAGCCTAGCTATATAGATAGATCTTGGGGTGAAGTGAGGAGAACGCATGCGCAGAAGACTATTGACAAATAGGTATTTTAGATTCTCGAAAATCAAAATGGTGTCCAGTTTCGTCCTGATAAAAAGGGGCGGGGTTTAATTTTTCTGTTTCCTTGTGGAAGTTGAAAATTATTATTAACATTTACTATAGGTGGAACTGGGAACAGGTTTGTAGAGGATGATGGGATTGGTATTGCAATATCGCTTAGCCAGATTTATAAATATAGATATGATGAAAAGAATAAGAACAGTAATGTATACATTTAAAACCAGAAGTTAATAAATAAAGATGAGGTATTGTGCAATAATCAATAATATACAAATACTATAAAAGACTTTTCAATTGTGTTAAACAAAGCGTGATTGTAGTTTGTTGAGATACTTAGGCCCGGGTACTTAGGCAATGGAGAACGAAAGGTGGAAAGAGATAGAATGTCGTTTTTTTGCGGAAGAATAAAGAGCTATCCTAGGTGAACGCAAAAACAAAAAGAAAAAAACAAAAACAAAAACAAAAAAAAACAAAAGCACGAAACTACTTTGAGTTGCTGTTGGCAAAAAATTAGATGTTTGTTGATCGAATCAGTGACAGTTTTATCAGATGTCCAGACCAATAGAAGAAATTACAAAGAAGTACCGAGAAAGGCTTACTTCAAGTATTGATTTGAGTATACAAATACATCATGGGCCACCACACCCTTGTCAATCAAACACGCAATTTTCTATCCAAGGCTATTCCATAGCCTAGCGTATCGTTTTTATTTCATAAAAACAATTATCTGCTATTAATACCATTATTATAATAAAGTTATTATTATCCGATTTATATCATCCACTTATGTTTATAAAGTCCCCTCGTGTTTTCTAGTTATGTTTTTAACTAGTGGCCGTCATGAAAAAGTTGCATAAACACCCATTCTTATGGACGCAATCTAAGGAAACATTTATCTAGAATTGAGTCGGTGCACTTGAACTATCGGAATTGGCTTGCACCTGGTCTCTCGTTTGGCAGTTCATGTGCATTGGCATGTCCGTCTACTTTCGTATGGTTGTATACATTGAATAACAATATAATAAAATACTGAAGTTACTGTGAATTTTCTTTCTTTATATGCGCATTTCGACAACTTTTGTCTCTTCAGTGCAGATAAAATCAAAAACATGAAAGAGATTGACATCAGTTAATTGGAAACCCCACATACAAATTCTCCACCATGCAAAGGGAGGATATACAAATTAACCATAAATCATTATTGTCTTCATTTGGTATCATTTTGAGCTAAGAGGACAAGAACCTGCCTTGTATCCACTGGGTACCTAAATTACCTAAATACCATAACAAACACAGATAAATTGCTGGGTCTGCCAAAATGCACAACAAAACCCCTTTCTAAGCTCCTAACGTCATATCTTACTGCATTCAAAGATAGCCTAATGAAGTATACTCAACAAGTGGAGTGAATCAGAGTTGTATTTTCAAAAAACTAAAGGACTTATTAGAATATCTATCTTCAACTGAAATCAACCACTGCAACAGTGTCAAAACATTTGATTTTTCTACACTCTATACTACTTTCCTACATGATGGGCTAAAGTCATTACTCCGGGATTTTAATGTTCAGTCTTTCTGTACTAAAAAGGGTGAAAAAAGATATTCATTTTTAGTGATTGGTAGAGATGGGGCATATTTGGTAAACACCACACTGATACACACACAAAATATACAGAGAAAGATGCATCGCAATGCTGGGATTCTTTATTGATAACATACTTGTAGAATTAAGGGGACAAGTTTTCCAGCGGACAATAGGGATACCTATGGAAACTTATTGTGCCCCACTTTTAGTAGATTTATTTATTTTTTATTCATATGAAGCCAGGTTCATACAAGGGCTAGTTCAGGAAAAGATAATAAGCTATCCAAGTCCTTTAATATCAGCTTCCATTACATAGATGATGTTCTTTCATTGAACAATCCCCAATTTAAGGATATCCTTCATCTTATATACCCAAATGAACTCGAAATTAAAGGCATCATCATCATTATACATGGACCTATATCTCGACATTGACAACTTTGGACGTCTAAAAACTAAACTTTATGACAAGCGTGATGATTTCGACTTTCCAACAGTGAACTTCCCGCGAGAAGTGATATTCTCACATCTCCGGTACATGGCGTGTACATTTCACAACTAATTCATTATTGCCGTGCCTTTAGTTTGTACAGCGATTTTGTCAACAGAGCGAAATTAATGTCTCAAAAACTTATACTTCAAGGGTATGTTCCGTTACTGATTCAGTTGTAACTGCAGAAGTTTTAAGGTCGTCACCACGATTTGACAGACTGTTACATTGTTTCTATTTCACAAATTAGAATAGATATCTTTGGGTAGATCCAGAGTTTTACCGGACTTACTTACACCGACTGTAACAAAAGTGGACAAATATTTGTAGGCATGCATTGCCCGATTTTACTTTTTTTCTCATTGACCGCTCCCGACATGTGTTGCTTCAATGACATATTTTAGCTGCGATCGATGTTGCTCAACATTTTTATTCTCTTCTTGTAACCCTGGTGCTTTCAGCTGGATAACCCTGAGCATCGCCCAAGTTGGCACTCCATGGCGGGTGGGGAGCAAGGGAGTGACCTTGATATAATTTTTGTCAAGAATACCGCTTAAGTGCACGCTAGGGACCTTCTTGATCTCGCTTGAGGGAATGAATATTGTTCATCTCTAGTTGAAGACCCTCAGGCGACATCAAGATGAAGACAGGAATAAAAGCCCTGTCCTTGATAAACTGGAGTTTTCTATGTATCGTGTGCGTTTTTGTCACATGTACATTCACTCCATATCCTTTCATTTTTCCTATTTGCTGCAGAGTTTGTCTCTCGTGCTGCATGGAGTCAGTAGAAAGTCTCCCCGTGCTTGAGATGTATGCTCTTATAATATTACAGTTATGGCGTGTTTGTCCGTGTGAGAATTTCTCATACGTTTACTAATTCATTTATTTTTTTCAATTTGGCTGTTCAATATTTTCATTATTTTTACTAAAATGTTATAATCTGTACACACGACTATTTTTGCCCTTTCAACCAAAGTTACACTGCAAGGTTTGCCTACATCTATTTCGATGTGCCCCGTGTTGTCTATCGATGTTGTTTTTGTCCTTATTTTTGTCTTTCGTCGGGCTACCTAATGACAAATATTTGTAGGCATACATTGCCCGATCTTACTTTTTTTCTCATTGACCGCTCCCGACATGTGTTGCTTCAATGACATATTTTAGCTAAGATCGTTGTTGCTCAACATTTTTATTCTCTTCTTGTAACCCTGGTGCTTTCAGCTGGATAACCCTGAGCATCGCCCACGTTGGCACTCCATGGCGGGTGGGGAGCAAGGGAGTGACCTTGATATAATTTTTGTCAAGAATACCGCTTAAGTGCACGCTAGGGGTCTTCTTGATCTCGCTTGAGAGGGTGAATATTGTTCACCTCTAGTTGAAGACCCTCAGGCGACATCAAGATGAAGACAGGAATAAAAGCCCTGTCCTTGATAAACTGGAGTTTTCTATGTATCGTGTGCGTTTTTGTCACATGTACATTCACTCCATATCCTTTCATTTTTCCTTTTCACTGGCAGTGTGACGGGTGCCTTTCTGAGCACCTGATGATACCTCAGTTCTTGTAGGGGTTCACTCTGCTAGTGTTTTAGTTATGTTGCGTTCTTGTTCTTTTTGTTTGTTGTTTGTCTTTGTCACACTGTCTCAGTTTGTGTTGGGTGTGAATTGATGTGATTTTGGATTTATGATTTTAGAATTCCACCTTTCCTCGTTCTTGCTTCGGTATTGGTTTGCCGATGTATTGAAAGTCCATAAACCGAAATACGTGTTAAAACTGATATAGAGCAAGTTACCGATAAGATCTAAAAAGAAAAGCTAAAATCGGCTAAGGACACATCAATGCAAGAGGGAGATACACTTTAGTTTTTAATAATAATTATCTAAAATTTATGTATTGCAAGTTTCAAAATAAAATCGGTTTTCGAGCAAGTATCGAAGTACTCGCTACTGGGTTTGTGAAAATTTTCTAGACTTATAGGGCTTGTTCACACTACAAAAGTTAATCCGGATTAACTCAGGTAAAAACAGCTTTAATCCGGATTAACTTAATCCACAACGTTACGTGTATTTCAACTAAAAACTGGTCAATGTTAAAAATAACTTTCTGGATTAACTTAATCCGGATTAAATTAATCCAGATTAACTTAATTCGGATTAACTCAAGTGTGAACAGTCTACCAGCAGATGCATGGGGCCAATGGAAATAAATAACAAAATACCGAAGTAACTGTGAATTTTTTGTCTGCATATGCGCATTTCGTTAACTTATGTTTCCTGAGTGCAGATCAAGTCTGAAAGGATTTATGAGATGTGAATGTCGGTATTCTTCCGTAAATGATGGCTAACAGTGTGACACGACCAATGTGAGATCGATGCACGCGACCTCGTCTCATATGGGTAAACGACCAACCAAAAGTATTCATTTTTGTGATACAATAATCGTAACCATGACAAAGCGTCATAAAACACTTGACGTCACAATGTAAGGTACACTCAAATGGCGACGACGTAACTCGCACAGTATAGGCTTCCAGATGTTTGTTGTTGTATTTTACGGAAGAAATAGCTACTTACATTCGATCAAGATAGGGGTATCTTTTACTTATGTAAGAAATTCTCCGTCTTATTCTCTCGTTTTGCTGCGCTCCACTCGAGAAAAGACGGAATTTCTTACATTCATGAAAGATACCCCGATCTTTGATCTGCTCTCATGTAAGAAGCTATTATACTACACTTTCTTGATATCGTTAAGAATAGATAAGACATCTTTTCATTCACCATGCAAATTATAAATTGGAGTTTGTCTCTCCTGCAGTTTGGAGTCTATAAAAAGAATTCCCGAGGGACATACATGTATGCTCTTTATATATTTGAGTTATGTTGAACATGGTTCGTTGATAATTCCCTATATGTATACATATGATACTTTTATTTCATATCGGCTATCGAATACCATAGCAAAAAATGAGACAAGGGGGAATTCAATTATGGTATTTTATTTTTTGTAATTTTCAAATGGTATTTTGACCAGTCTGTTTATATTACCCATATCT
Source organism: Modiolus philippinarum (assembly GCA_002080025.1). Taxonomy (NCBI): domain Eukaryota; kingdom Metazoa; phylum Mollusca; class Bivalvia; order Mytilida; family Modiolidae; genus Modiolus; species Modiolus philippinarum. The sequence goes on from MJUU01071663.1 coordinate 6,194, forward strand.
CAGTTATGCCAAGTTTTCTTTCAGTTAACTCGGTGACCACGTGGTTGTTTATATGTTGTGATTGTCTTCCGGTTGTCGACAACTGAAGACAGCATTCGTAAGAACACCTTGCAAAATCATTTTCAAGCGTTGTTTGACATTTAGCAAAGACTTGTGCTCAATTTGGTCCTAGGGGCAGTTTAGAACTTACTATGAGGTTTGTGTAAAGCTCATTGTTTCAGGCAAATAGTGACTTCTAGATTAAAAAAAAGATCAAAGCTTGGTTTCATTGTTTCGTGTTACCATGTATTTGTAGAGACTTTGCCTCGTGTGCATTTATTCCATATTTCTGAATTGTCAATGAAAAACTCATTGCTGAAGATCTCATTTTGACTTCAAGACGAACAAACACTATTAAATAACTAAATACCGAAGTTAAAGCGTTATTTCATTGTTTGGTTCTAAATCTAGTAGAGACTTTGTATAATTTACATTTTCTCAATATCCTTTCGATGCTAATGGTACATGATTCCATGAAAAGGTGCTTAAGGATGTTCCCTGGTCATATTTATGTATTTCTGTCAGATTTTCGGACTTCTCTGGTTTTATCCTTTGCTAAATAATTTTTTGCCCGACGACCCCTTAATATTTTTCCTTTATTTTATTCTATACGCCTTTTGTAACATTCTAACAAAATTTTATTAAGTTGGTGTTATTTTGTCATATTCATTATTGGATAAACATTGCTCATGTTAAACCTATAAAAAATGTAGAGGAGTTCGGTTTCCCGCCATTTTTTGAAAAATTTGTATCTCAAAAATTTCATCGTTACCTATTGATTTTTTTGGCTTGAATTACTTCTTTGTTGATTTTCTAACAAAAAATCACATCTAATTGAAATCCTTGTTATTTCAAAATCGACCAGCAAACATCCTAAAGTGCTCTTTGTCCAGTTATATGTTCGGGTTAAAAAAAGACAATAAAGAGTGCAATTAAAAATGTACGAAACAACGGCAGTAGAATACCGAAGGAACAAGGGAAGCGAAGACAACAAAAATCGAAATCCAAAAACATGGCAAAAACGGCAACAGAGAAAAAAAAAGACAAAACAAGGACATGAGACAGCTACGATGCACGGAAATAAAAAGACGGCATCTCATAATAAGTGCTTATACGCTAATGACCTCATTTGCAATATGTAATAGCTGAATTACTGAATTAACAGATAGTTTTTCTCTAAATATGTCACTGTAATTTAGTTCGAAATCCAAAGACATGGCAAAAACGGCAACAGAGAAAAAAAAAGACAAAACAATGACGTGAGACAGCTACGATGCACGGAAATAAAAAGACGACATCTCATAATAAATGCTTATACGCTAAGGACCTCATTTGCAAGATGAAATAGCTGAATTACTGAATTAACAGATAGTTTTTCTCTAAATATGTCACTGTAATTTAGTTCGAAATCCAAAGACATGGCAAAAACGGCAACTGAGAAAAAAAAGACAAAACAAGGACGTGAGACAGCTACGATGCACGGAAATAAAAAGACAGCATCTCATAATAAGTGCTTATACGCTAAGGACCTCATTTGCAATATGTAATAGCTGAATTACTGAATTAACAGATAGTTTTTCTCTAAATATGTCACTGTAATTTAGTTCGAAATCCAAAGACATGGCAAAAACGGCAACAGAGAAAAAAAAGACAAAACAAGGACGTGAGACAGCTACGATGCACGGAAATAAAAAGACGACATCTCATAATAAATGCTTATACGCTAAGGACCTCATTTGCAATATTTAATAGCTGAATTACTGAATTAACAGATAGTTTTTCTCTAAATATGTCACTGTAATTTAGTTCGAAATCCAAAGACATGGCAAAAACGGCAACTGAGAAAAAAAAAGACAAAACAAGGACGTGAGACAGCAACGATGCACGGAAATAAAAAGACAACATCTAATAATAAATGCTTATACGCTAAGGACCTCATTTGCAAGATGTAATAGCTGAATTAATGAATTAACAGATAGTTTTTCTCTAAATATGTCACTGTAGTTTAGTTTCTAAATATGGCCATAACCACAACTTATGTCTCTTGATTTCAAACCAAATCAGGTATTAAATATAGATTACACCACAAGATCCCGTTCATTACCATATTTAATCCACTAGAGATAGTTAAATTTTAAAATTTTAATTGCGAGGCTTGCCGAGCATTTTAAAATTTTTAAATTTAACTATCGAGAGTGGATAAAATATGGTAATAATCGGGATAAAGTAGTGTAATCTTGTTCTCTAATGGTCAATGATAAACACCGAGAATTGTATTCCGAATAGATTTGGCGGGAAATAGCACGGGGCTTTATTCAACATACGTTGAATAAAGAAAATTTATCTAACGGGTAGAAACCGGTTTAAACTTGTCATATCATTAGAGAAACCATAGCAACTTTTAATTTCGTCTTTGAAGATTACTATTTCGACAACTTATTTCTGTTAAATGCATATCAAATTAAAATGAATTTATAAGCAAAACCCAAAAAACGTATTAAACCTGATAGAGAAGAAATTACCAATATTGGACTTTCGAGATAGGAGCTTTTTTATGCTTTATGACGTAGAAAGGACCGAAAACTGGTACCAAACTGCATTCCCGTTGCTTATTATATGGACTACCCTCCATACGGACACTTTCAATATAAAAATAGAATCGTATCGGTTAGCCTGAAAGATCCGTATTATACGATTAAATCCGAGAAATGCAAATCTTCTAACGCATTACTGAGTAACAAAAAGTTCTTTAAACAGATGTTACCAAGAATGAATGTATAATATCTTCTTTTTATTCTCAGATTCTAGGTCAAAGGTAATCCCTAAGTATGCAATGACTAGACCTCTAACATGACATTTAGAAACGTAATTTATACAAGAAATAAATATGGGCGGAAATCACTGGACCATAAGGCTGTTCGAAACGTTAAAAACTGATTAATTCATTGATTGATATTTATTTGTTTTTAATGATACACGTTTAGAATAAAATGAATAGTAACTTGACTAACTTGTCATTGTAGAATAGAGATATGCATCGTAAAGGTGTACCGTATAAAGGTATTTTTTGTGGTTGTCAATTTCGCGATTCGTTACCCAAAAGGGAGATATTTAATTTTAGCGGGCAACCAATTTTCACTTATGGAATATTATATGAAGGAAAACCATTGATGAACACGTACTGATTGATTTAGTTTAATACTATTTTATTGCATATAATAAGCAAAAGGATTGGACAACTTATCGACTGTCCTCTCCTTATACAAGTAGTATAAACATAGATAATACAATTTATAAGACAATGTGTTAAAACTCTACTGATCTCAGAGAAATCTCATTGTTTGGCTTATATACAGACGAACTTTTTCAAATATTTTAGAATTTACACGAGGATCTAAATCTGGGTTTCCAAAAAGTATTGTTTCAATGTCTAGGTTAAGGCCTCTAATTTCTGGATCATTAAAAGAATGTCTTTGATGATAATAGTTCGGACACTCCAAAAAGTAGTGAATTGCATCTTCATATTGTGCTTCGCAATCGCATTTCGGGTTATCCACTATATTGGCTCAAAGGTCAAGTCACAGTCAAAAACTGACTGATATAACACCAGTTTAATATGAACTTGAATTTACTGTGACTTCGGTATTTTGTTACATTTTTTTTCTACTTATGGATCACACTCCTAATGAGTTCTTTACGTACACATGCAAAAATGGGTCAGTAAGTCTCGCTTAGGTTTAAACCTTCCGGATGTTGTAAACATGGAAATTTTGTCAGTCTTGTTTTTTTTTTTGCGTTAAGGAGTGAAGTTCTAAAGGGAAACTGTTTGTGAAGTTGATAGCAGCTGAAGACCGAAATTTGCATAGACTGATACCCCGTTGTCACAACAAAAAACAATAAAATAAATCATAAAAATATAAAAAATAAATAGATAAATTAAATAAAATAAGACTAGTACATCAATACAATTGATAGCCCTTTTTTACCAAGTTCCGTGATACTGTTCTGATGACCAACGTCTGGTAAAATAAATATGTACTTTTATTTCTCCCTTGCATTCAATTAAGATTTTTAACTGTGAGTTGACCTTTGACCTTGACCTCATTTTAAAGCTCATGTTCTCCTGGGCATTTCTTAGATAAATATCTTCTTGTTTCTTCAATAGTATTTTAGCTATAAAAAATACAAAAATTCGGCCCATAAAAATATTTTTGTTCCATTGGTCTAAAACAGTTAGTCCACCAAACATGCTAAATGTGGCTAAGGTGCATCTTAGCCAGACACAGATTTACTTCATTTTATTTTATAAGTTATCTACTACAGTCCTGAGTTTATCTCCTCTCGAGTCAACTTCATTTATTTTAGAATGTAAAGCATATGACCTACGTTGAACGGAGAAGGTTCCAAGTTTGTATGATATACCGTTTTCGAAAAAAAAGAGTCAGTAACATAAATCAAGAATGCTCCATCCATGAATTGTTCACCAAATGTAACCAAACATTTTCCTCTTTATTCTTAAAAATAAATATCTATCTTTTACGGTGTTTGAGATAGTTAAATTTTAAAATTTTAATTGCGAGGCTTGCCGAGCATTTTAAAATTTTTAAATTTAACTATCGAGAGTGGATAAAATATGGTAATAATCGGGATAAAGTGGTGTAATCTTTTTCTCTAATGATCAATGATTAAGACCGAGAACTGTATTCCGAATAGAATTGGCGGGAAATAGCACGGGGCTTTATTCAACATATGTTGAATAAAGAAAATTTATCCAACGGGTCAAAACCGGTTTAAACTTGACATATCATTAGAGAAAAGGCATTTAGAATTATGTATATATTGCTGGTTTTACCATGGTCAGGTGGTGAATCAGAATTTTTAGCTCACCTGGCTATAGCCAGGGTGAGCTTTTGCCATCACTTTTCGTCCGTCGTCCGTCCGTCGTCCGCCCGTCGTCCGTCCGTCGTCCGTCCGGCGTACACTTTTCATTCAAAGATCTTCTTCTCTGAAACTACTTGGCCAATTGAAACCAAACTTGGCCACAATAGTCCTTAGATGGTCCCCTGCAAAAAGTTGTTTTTCAGATCCGCGCTATATCCAAGATGGCCGCCAGCCGGGATCATAGTTTTAACATTGGACCCTATGGGAAAAGACATATAAAGATCTTCTCCTCTGAAACTACTGGGCCAATTGAAACCAAACTTGACCTCAATAGTCCTTAAATGGTCCCCTGCAAAAAAGTTGTTTTTTAGATCCGCGCTATATCCAAGATGGCCACCAGCGGGGATCATAGTTTTAACACTGGACTCTATGGGAAACACATTCAAAGATCTTCTCCTCTGAAACTACTGGGCCAATTGAAACCAAACTTGACCTCAATAGTCCTTAGATGGTCCCCTGCAAAAAAGTTGTTTTTCAGATCCGCGCTATATCCAAGATGGCCGCCAGCGGGGATCATAGTTTTAACATTGGACCCTATGGGAAAAGACATTCAAAGATCTTCTCCTCTGAAACTACCGGGCCAATTGAAACCTAACTTGACCTCAATAGTCCTTAGATGGTCCCCTGGAAAAGTTGTTTTTCAGATCCGCACTGTATCCAAGATGGCCGCCAGCAGGGATCATAGTTTTAACACTGGACTCTTTGGGAAACACATTCAAAGACCTTCTCCTCTGAAACTACTGGGCCAATTGAAACCAAACTTGGCCACAATAGTCTTTAGATGGTCCCCTGCAAAAAAGTTGTTTTTCAGATCCGCGCT
>MJUU01071663.1:12387-27711 GCA_002080025.1 Modiolus philippinarum
GGCCAATTGAAACCAAACTTGGCCACAATAGTCCTTAGATGGTCCCCTGCAAAAAACTTGTTTTTCAGATCCGCGCTGTATCCAAGATGGTCGCCAACGGGGATCATAGTTTTAACACAGGACTCCATGGAAAACACATTCAAAGATCTTCTCCTCTGAAACTACTGGGCCAATTGAAACCAAACTTGGCCACAATAGTCCTTAGATAGTCCCCTGCAAAAAAGTTGTTTTTCAGATCCGCGCTATATCCAAGATGGCCACCAGTGGGGATCATAGTTTTAACATTGGACCCTATGGGAAAAGACATTCAAAGATCTTCTCCTCTGAAATTAATGGGCCAATTGAAACCAAACTTGGCCACAATAGTCCTTAGATGGACTCCTTCAAAAAAGTTGTTTTTCAGATCCGCGCTGTATCCAAGATGGCCGCCAGCTGGGATCATAGTTTTAACATTGGAACCTATGGAAAAACACTTTCAAAGATCTCCTCCTCTGAAACTACTGGGCCAATTGAAACCAAACTTGGCCACAGTAGTCCTAAGATGGTCTCCTGCAAAAAGTTGTTTTTCAGATCCGCACTATATCCAAGATGGCCGCCAGCGAGGATTATAGTTTTAACATTGGACCCTATGGGAAAAGACATTCAAAGATCTTCTCCTCTGAAACTACTGGGCCAATTGGATCCAAACTTGGCCAAAAGAACTGCACCCCATCCAAAATAGCTGCTTGTCTGGAACATATTTTAGCTTATGATAATATAGCATCAATGTCTATTAACAAATTTGAAAATAATGCCCTTAAACATTGGGACTATTTTAACTGCATATGTCAGCCGTGGCCCAAGTGAGCGATACAGGCTCTTGAGAGCCTCTTGTTTGTAAAAGCCTGACTATATGAAAAACTAGACTAATGACTGTCGGAAACGACAGTGATCCCCGCATCCCCTTAACATTTTTGAAATTAAACTACTTGCAGTCACTATTTTTACCATAAGGAATTAAAGAATATATGGTTGTAAGGCAGAATTCAAAAAGTAAGTAGTCTTTGAGACTTTCAGGAATTTTACCAAACTTGGAATCATATATTTTGGAAATAAAATTGGTGAAATGTTTCTCCTAATTCTAACAAATTTTTTAACTATGGTTTCAATGTAGAATTCCAAAAATTAGTGGTCTTTGTTAATTTCCGGAAATTTTCCAAATTTGGAATTATTTTGGAAATCCAATTGGTGAAAATGATTGACCTTATCAAAACAAATGCTAAAAGTATGGTTGCTAGCAAGAATTCCAAAAAATAAGTGGTCTTTGAGACTTTCAGGTAATTTACCAAAATTGGAATCAAGAATTTTTGAAATCCAATTGTTAAAAATGATCGTCCTAATTGAAACTGATCCTAAAAATATAGATGATAGGTAGAATTCCTAAAAATAAGTGGTCTTTGAGACTTTCAGGAAATTTACCAAAATTGGAATCAACTAATTTTGGAAATCCAATTGATGAAAATGATTGCCCTAATCAAAACATATCCTAACAGTATGGTTACTGGGTAGAATTCCAAAAAATAAGTGGTCTTTGAGACTTTCGGGAAATTTACCAAAATTGGAATCAAGAATTTTTGAAATTCAATCGGTGAAAATGATTGCCCTAATGGAAACAAATCCTAACAGTTTGGTTGCTAGGTAGAATTCCAAAAATACGTGGTCTTTGACACTTTCAGGAAATTTACCAAAATTGAAATCAAATATTTTTGAAATTCAATTGGTGAAAATGATTGCCCTAATGGAAACAAATCCTAACAGTATTGTTGCTAGGTAGAATTCCAAAAATAGGTGGTCTTTGACACTTTCAGGAAATTAACCAAAATGGAATCAAGTATTTTTGAAATTCAATTGGTGAAAATGATTGCCCTAATGGAAACAAACCCTAACAGTATTGTTGCTAGGTAGAATTCCAAAAAATAATTGGTATTAGACACTTTCGGGAAATTTACCAAAATTGGAATCAAATATTTTTGAATCCAATTGGTGAAAATGATTAACCTTATCAAAGAAATGCTAAAAGTATGGTTGCTAGGTAGAATTCCAAAGAAAAAAAATAAGTGGTCTTTGAGACTTTCAGGATATTTACCAACATTGGAATCACATTTTCGAATTCTAAGTTTTCAGAATTTTTATTTTTTTTCCAAATACTTGCCAAAATATATGATTATATTCCAAAATGTCCAAAAATATCAGTCATTGACATTTTCAGGAAATTTACCAAAGTTGGAATCGGTATCAAAATTCTGAAAGCTTATTGCGCATCTACAAACTATATGCAACAATTCTGCAACAGAATTTAATCCATAAATCAAAAAATGTAGGATGAGTTTGCGTCGCATGCCATATTTGTCACAATCCACATTTTGTGGTCTTTGTCAAATCGACATCTTGTGCCTTTTGTTTGCATCGAGATAAATATAAAAAATCCGAAAGCTTATTGCGCATCTACAGACCATATGCAACAATTCAACAACAAAATTAAAACCATAAATCCAAAAATGTAGGAGGATTTCGCGTCGCATGCCACATGTGTCAAAATGACATCTTATGGCCTCTTATTTGCACCAAAACCAATATCAAAAATCCGAAAGCTTATTGCGCATATATATGCAACAGTTCTATAACAGAATTAAAACCCTAAATCCAAAAAAACTAGGATTTCGCGTCGCAAGGATTTGTGACGGACGGACAGACAGACGGACGGTCGAGGCCAACGAAAATATACCCGAACTTTCATTCGAAAGTGCGGAGATAAATATATATGCTAAATCCATGAATTTTCGATGTCACAAACGAAAGGATATGGAGTAAATGAACATGAGACCATAACACATATGTTTACTCCAACTGCAATAATTTTAATGAGCTGTATGGCCATTTCGGAAATTTATTCCTCATCAGCAGCACTAGAACAAAAACAAAGGAAATCCATAATTTCTAAAAAAAAATGTTTAAAATGCATAAAACCAAACGAAATCCGAATAATCAGCAATGTCAAATATGGCTAAGGACTAAACTACGATGGATGGAGTTAATCCCTCGGTTTTAGAATTTACATAAATTTGGATAATAGTAATTGAAAAAAGTGTACACATGAGATATTATCTCATGTACAAGTACACCATATCTAAGAAAAATAAAGAGCATACATCTCTACCACGGGGAATTGTTTTACCAACTCCACACTGCAATAAAAGACAAACTCCTGTATTAAATATTTTACGAATTAACATATTTACAATCCAGATTTTAAACTCAACTTCTCCGGAATTATTTTTCAAATCGACAATTTCTAAGTCTAAAATATAATTTACTGTTAAATCACTTCCGCTATCTTTAAATTTATTCATTTTAATCTTCAGTGTAAGTACACGAAATAAACAAGGCAATGATAAGGGGTAAATGGAAATAAGACAAAGTCTCTAAAATGCATTTAGAACTAAACATGAAAAAACTGCTTCTATTTCTGTTTTTTGTGTTAAGTCACCACGAAGCCTTCAACAATACACTCTGCTCATACCTCATTATGAGTTCAAGACGTATCCTAGCACTGTTTAAATAAAACTCATTGCTTTATGTCGAACAACGCTACTCCATGTCTTTTCATTGTTTGTATAAACATAAGCCAATTTTGATGAGAGACAGTGCTTTGGTTCTTTAGTGGTAAAATGACAATATGGGGGATAAAGATTTATTTTAGAAGACAGTAAAAGTGAGTTCTATTTTCGTAATCCGGGACCATGCATTAATTTAGCTTTTTTGCAGCAGTTATCTCCCTTCTTGGACGGTGTCACGACAAAGGCAAAACATAGAGAAATTTACATTTTCAATATTTTTCGGCATATGCATTATACCTGACCAAGAAGGCTAAACGAAATTTTGATGGGTTCAAAAAGTACTAAGAAAAATAAAATACGATGTTATTTCGAATCCCCGCTGACTTTATATTAATATATCTTTCATGTTACTGACATTCGTTCGTCAAATTTATTTCAAACTAATTATGTTGTTAGAAGCAATAACTTTAACATCAAAGATACTATCCTACAAAAATCTGACACAGAGATGATCCCGGCTTACGAAAAGCAAAAATAATGACACTATACTTAACAGTTGAACAACCCGTTCAACGGTTTTTAGATAAAATTCAGTCGCATAATTGTACCACTGTCAGGGGATATGTATTACACAAGACATAAACTTTTGGAAACAAGTGGATATTTAATTAATTTTGCGTTTCTTATTACAATTACAGTAATTCAGGTGTAAACCAATTAAACTTTGATAGCAAAGGTGGATTTGTATATATCTGAAATAATTATGTATTCCAAAATTCCGTGAACTCCTGCACATCAACTAGAAGTACAGCTTCAAGATTTTCATAGATACAGTTGAGGGTTATGGTAGAAAGTGGGCAAAGAGATAAAAAGAGGACATTGTCCAACTGAATCAGGTCCATTAAGTCATTAATCGTGAATCGCAAACATAGCCTAAAAAGACAACAGTGAAATCCAAAACTCCCAGTATATTTGAAAATCACCTCGTGGTAAACAATCTGACAAACCTCTATGAAATTTTACGTCGTTGTCCCTGCACACAAAGCTTCTAATAAAAAACTGTGCGTATGTAAGAAACATTCTCTCGACTGCTTTGTGAAGGAGAAGGGGATCGACAGTTAATAAGGAAACCCTACGTATCCCCCTACTGCAATATCGAGGGACGAGATTGTCAGTATTAGCATCCTTTGTAATCAGAGTCAATGATCAAAACCGTCAACTCAATTACATCTACTCGGTTCCAAAACTTCATTAGAATCCATAAAACAAAGATTCATTGCAGTGTCATCTTGATGCACCCTTAAACCTCTTTCACAGCTCTTCAATACTTTGTTTACCGCAATCAAAGATGGCCTAACACTGTGATAAATAAGAAAAAGAAGGCTTACTCTACAAGAGGCCTGAATCAAAGGTGGATTCTAAAAACATCGAAATATCTCCTTGAAAACTGATTCAAATTAGAAGTACACTGAGACTGACGAAATTAAAATGCAAGAATTATTGATCAATAATATTTTTTGTCAAATTCGGAGGTCAACAGACCACAGGGATTCCTATGGGAACTAACTGTGCGCTTCTCCTAGCTGACCTTTCCTTTACTCTATGAGGTCAAGTCGTGACAAGGGCTTACACAAAGAAAACAAAAACATTTAGCCCAGTCCATTACTTTCAGGTTCCGATACAAAGACGGAGCACTTTCTCTGAATAATCCAAAATTTAAGGAATATTTACTTATTTAGTAGTAGGGAAAGACAAAACATATTTTGTAAAGAACCACACTGAGTCAAACAAGAAGTACACTGAGAATGACGTAATCAAGATGTTGGAATTTTTAATAGATAATATTTTTGTCGAATTTGGAGGCCGTGTTTTTCAACAGACAATCGGGATTCCCATGGGAACTAACTGCGCGCCACTTTTAGCTGATCTCTTCCTTTTTTCATATGAGGCGAAGTTTTTACAAGGGCTTACACAGAAAAAACAAAAACATTTAGCCCAGTCCTTCAATTTCAGCTTCCGCTACATAGACGATGTACTTTCTCTTAATAATCCAAAATTCAAGGAATATTTACACCAGATCTATCCCAATGAGCTTGAAATTAAAGAGACTACCGATACACCTACTTCAGCTTCGTATTTAGATCTTTTAATTTACATTGACGAAAAGGGACGTTTGAAATCTAAGCTGTATGACAAACGTGATGATTTTAACTTCCCAATTGTGAACTTTCCCTTTCTGAGCAGCAATATACCTGCCTCTCCAGCCTATGGAGTGTACATTTCACAGTTGATTCGTTACTGTCGGGCATCCAGTTTATACAGTGACTTTTTAGTTAGAGCAAAAACACTGTCCCAAAAGCTGCTTAGTCAGGGATTTGTTCAGCCTTCGTTACTTTCATCCCTTCAGAAATTCTATGGCCGTCACCATGACATCATTGACAGATATGACGTGTCTGTGTCCCAAATGAAAACGTACATTTTCAGCTAAATTTCACGTCTTCACGGATTTGACATAACCGGATTTGACTCAACCCCGGATTGACTCACTGATAGTGTGACGGGTGCCGCTAGCGGAGCAGGACATACTTACCCTTCCGGAGCACCTGATGTCACTCCCGGTTTTCATGGGAGTTCACACTATGAGTGCCTTAGTTCTTAATGTTATCTTTTTATTTCCGTGCATTGTAGCTGTCTCACGTCCTTGTTTTTTCTTTGTTTTTATCTGTTACCGTTTCTGCCATGTCTTTGGACTTCGATTTTTGTAGTCATCGCTTCCCTTGTTCCTTCGGTATTCTACTGCCGTTGTTTGTTACATCAGATTTATCCCATTGAGCTTGAAATTAAAGAAATAACTGATACACCTACTTCAGCTTCGAATCTAGATCTTTTGTTGTATACTGACGAAGATGAACGTTTGACATCTAAGCTTTTTGACAAGCGTGAGGATTTTAACTTCCCAATTGTGAACTTTCCCTTTCTTAGGCATATACCTCTCCAGCCTATGAAGTGTGCATTTTAAAGTTGATTTGTTACTGTCGAGCATGAAGCTGCTTAGTCAGGACTTTCTTCAGCCTATGTTAATTTGACCACTAAAGAAATTCTATGGCCGTCACCATAACATCATTGAAAAATATGACGTGTCAGTGTCCGAAATGAAAGCGGACATTTTCAGCTAGACTGACGTCTTTCTGGATTTGACTAAACCGATTTTGACATTTACCTAGGTTGACTCACTTGCAGTGTGACGTGTGCTGTTAACAGAGCAGGACATGCTTACCCTTCCGGGGCATCTGATGTCACTCTCAATTCAATGGGAGTTCATACTGTGAGTGTTATGGTTTTGAATATTGTGTTTTTTATTTCTTTGCTTTGTAGCTGTCTAACGTTATAGTTTTCTGTGTCCTCGTTTTTGCCATGTCTTCGGACTTCGATTTTTGTAAATACCACTTCTTTGTTCCTTCAGTATTCTACTACCGTTGTTTCAGCCACAAAAAACTGCAAAGACTGCAATGAATACTGGCAAAACATAAGGATCGTCCCTGCTCATGCTATTAATACTTATTCCCTTTTTGAAAGAAGAGTCAAACAAACCTAAGGAACCGGGGTGACCAATAAATCTTATACATCGAGATGAGAAAAATGATTAAGAAGTGTTTGAGTGATTCAATAGACTAATATTGATGAATTATGTATTACAATTGCACATAAATTATTACTCATGGTGTATTTGTTTTAGTCTGTCTTGTGCAAACTGTGGATGAAAACAAAAATTTCAACAGTGACGGAACATACCCTTGATGTATAAATTTTTGAGATGGTAATTTGTTCTGAACAGAGTGCATTTTGTTTTGAGAATGTGCATTCTATTCTCAAACGGAGTTTTTCCGATATTTCACTAAAATTTTAGCGAGCAGAATGACGTAAAACTGCAGTGACTGTCCAAATTTGAAAAATTCGGACGTAAGATGATAGCATAAAGAGTTACTGCTGAAGATGCTTTTAATTCGTCAAAAATTGTGTTCCGAGTTCCCTTTTTAAGAGTTGCTAAAATTTTAGTCCCCGCGAAGTGATGTAAAATGTCGGAAATTCTTTGATTGAGAATAGAATGCACTTTCTCAGAACAATGCACTATGTTAGGACTAACATTCTTTTTTAGTTAGTACAGAACAAAGATCAAAATATTGCAATTTCTTAACCATAGTTATTTAAGAATTCAGTGTTATAAGATCATTATTACTCTTCAATGTAATCTTTAATTTAATTTAATTATACATCTTGGAAAGTAATTGTAATTTAATGTAATTTAAAGAAAGTAATCGGACCCATCCCTGCATCATCGTGACCTCATTGAAAGATATTGATGCGTCGGTTTCCTAAATGAAAGCGGACATTTTCGGCTAGATCTCAAGTCTTCATGGATCAACCTGGATTTGACCTAATAAAAGTGTGACGAATGCAAGTAGTGGAGCAATCCGGAGCCACTTCCGATTTTCATCTACTTCAAAGAATAGTTTAATCAATAGATTTTAGGTGGACATTTTGAGATGGGCCCATTTTTGGGTCAAGAAAAATAATTTTCATAAGGTTATCGCTTAAATTATGTGCGATGTCCATGGTATTGATTACACATTGCCAAAAGGATATAGCTTGACCATATTTGCGTAACTAGACTCGCTTGGGAATGAAAACGGGCCTCAAACGGGCATGTATTGAAGGAATTCACAATTTTTGAGCGGAGGACACATTTTCGAGCTTGAAATATTTGTCCAAGGATTTTGCATTCCGTTTCTTAATTTCGTCCGAGCGACAACTGAGAACATGAAGAGGATCTTCTAAGTATGGACCAGAGGAAAACTATGAAGGCATTCTTTATAATTTCTTGCAAAAGCAACATTGTACAATGATTTTTATTTTGCAGTTAAATTATGTGATACCACTATTTCTAGTTTTGCGCAAATTTTCTATGAACACCAGCGTAATTGTACATGTACCATGCGTACTGAAAGAGTTAACAAAGACTATCCCTCTTTGCTGTCACTCATTGGGGTTTTTCTTTTACCCTTAATGGATGATGCTACATTACTCTTACTGTAGCGTTTCCAGGTTAGAACAGCTAAGACTCATGTCAATGGCACAATGCCAACACCAATTGTTTTTACATATTTAGCTCACATTCTGCTTGCCTATTATCCAATAACACACATCTACAGTATTTAATCTCTCTTTTTATGTTAAAAAAGGACAATAAGGACTCTCTAGCATATCATTAAGTGATGTAACTACAAACATGCGAAGCACGTTGCACAAAAGAAATCCACAACCCTCTATTTAAAAATACAAGCAACAAATTCCAGAATTCTATCATTTCAGTCAAGTAAGATTTTTCAGGTACATGTAGGTTGTCTAATATACAAAACTGATTCTCCTGCAAGATAAACTGATTTTTGTTTTTTTTTTTAGTTTTTTTTTGTTGTTTTTTTTGTTTTTTTGTTTTGTTTTGTTTTTTGTTTTGGTTTTTTTTTGTAATGTACAATGTACGCAGTAGGTGAGAGAGAGTCAGTTGTGAATATACGACGATAAGTTGATATATGACATCCAAAATCAAATGAAAAATCTCATTGGCATTTGTCATCCCACAATAAGTCTGAAATTAATATTGTTTCACACAATATGCTTACATATCATAAATAATTATTACTATTGAATTGGCAATTCTTTAACATATATTCAAATTTGTACCATCTGAAAAGGAAGAAAGTCGAAATTGTGAAAATATTTAAAAGTCCGAAAATTTCCATTTTTGAAAAATTTTATACCGAAAATCAAATTTTTATGGGCTTTGGTGGTCCTATTTTCCAACATTGTTTCACAACTGATTAATTGAACATAAAAACTAGATCAAATGACGAGAGTTGTTTATCTGAAATGAATTAACACCTAAAAAAATCGTCATTTTCGTTTTTTTTTTTTTTTGCAGGGGGAAGTGGAGGGGTAATTTTTTTGCATCTTCAGATCATAATAATGGCGTAAAGTGGCCAAACTTATGCTCATTGTTAAGGATATGAAATTAGCTTCATTTAGTACATCTAACTTTTCTACAGAAAATAATGGAGGTTAAATGACGTAATTTAGGTTAAAAAAATAGAAGAATTTTTCGTTGAGTACTTTAAAAGTGGACCTATACTGACTATTCATGCAGGTTATAATCGTGTTACCATAATTTTTTGGTTTTGTTTTGTTTTGTTTGGTTTTTTTTTGAAGAGGGAATATAAAATAGTAGAATGACTTGCATCTGTCTGGAGGATAATAAGTTTGAGGATACACGGAAAGTGATGTAAGCCAATGACATTTATACATTATTACTGATATCTGCAATTAGATATATCATGTATATTCATTAAATTCCGTCAATCTGATATATATTTGTGAACATCGATCACGCTGTGTATCAGTGTGATATTGATATTCTCATGAAACATATTTGACTACATGACCATGTGGCGGATGAATTTGTAAAAATTATATCCCCATGTACCTTCCCCTCAATAAATTTGTTTTTCATATTACGCTATTTACATGTATTTTCAAGGAATTGATACATTAATTTGATATTCATAGAAATTATGAAAGATTTGACCGAAGCACATTTTGAACATGATGCTATGTACCGTGCTTCATTCAAATTTGCTTCGGCAACACTTTTATACCCCAGTAAAACTGTCTTTCTGCCTCTTCTGGACTTTGCTCTTGACAATTCTGTACAGTATTTTTTTTTAATTACTACAATTTCCAATTTACAAAACGGGTTATCTACCTATTGATTTTTTTATAACTTAGGCAGGTGACACTCTGATTACTCAGACGAATACGGCTGTGACAATATAAGTTAAACACAAGATTTGTTCCAAAGGACAAAATATTAGATTTTTTTCCAACGGTACAAATATAACGTTTTGTTACTAAAGGAAATGGGGTAAGAAACAGAATTGTTAACAAATGTCAAAGAGACAAATAGATAATACCAGAATGATCCTTACATGGTAAAAGAATACTTAGAATAAATGTTTTATAATATTTGTTCCAAAAATTAGAACTATACAATGAACTGCATGCCAGTTTAGCGTTGGGTTATTCCTTGAGAAAGTTTCTACAAATTGTTTGTAAGCAAAAAGGTAACGTTTACTTTCATTGGCTTGTCGATAACAACTATGCAGGAATTGCACTGAAATGAGAAACCATAATTACAATTCGAACTTGCACGTGATTTCTTTTGTATCTCGTTGTAGAGGGAATCTTAAATTGTCCAAGTTTTTACCGAAGTTTTTATACTTAAGAAGTGTTTTAGTTTGACATTGCGATAAAAAAAAAGATTTTTTTCAATAAATGTAACGACTTTCTGGCGTATTCCATTTAGTACATGATTGTGTGAAACTTGACGAAAAGTGACGGACATAACTATCAAATCTCTGTTACATTTCTTGCATAGGCAAAGTATTCATATTTTTAAAAATTATTGTAGAAAACGACAAACTGATAAATCTCTTCAGTAGTGCTTGAAGAGACATTTTTTTCATATCCTAAAATATTCCGTTAGAATACGAATACAATTATACATTTTTTACATCATACAACATGGACCGATGATATTCCCGAGTTATTTTTGGAGAGACCACAAGGACTATGGTAAGATGGTTCCATGGAACTGGGTAATTTCAACGAAGATTGAGGGCTCAGACATTGAACTTTCTTTGGTCGATGCAGAAATCTTGGATTTCAACAGTTGTTTTTATCTGTCCACAAACATATTCCCCAGATCTGAAAAGTGCTTCCTTAAACTAAAAACTCTTTTGATATCCTGGACTTGCAATCTTATTAGAAAACAGTTCTTTGGCGTACGCGTAGGACTTTCCCTAATTCAAGTTATTTCGGAAATCAAACTACAAGATCTAGATGGATTTTACAGTCATACAGAATATTTAAATATTTGAGCTATCCCATAGCAAATATTCACCGGCGGACCCAACCTTCAAAAAAGTCTGTTATAATGGGGCTCCGGAAAAAAGGGCGAGTTTCAGTTGATTTTTGCCATTCTTTGAATCTTTTTTTGCCTAAATTCTGCACGAAATTGAGGGGGGAATCCCGAAAAGGGGAGGTTTCAACCCCCGGAACGCCCACCTCTGACTCCGCTTATGATATTCATCTTTTTCTGAGTAAATATTTCATTTCAAAAACTTTCGAAACTGCATATTTTATCATCAATATGCAAGTACCTAAATCGCCTCAAGGTTGGATTTTTCCGATAATACATTATTTGAAACTCTCTTTCAACCGGCAGATCTTAAATAAAAAGGGGCGTTTCAATTGAGTTCAAGAAAAAGATTTCAAGACTAAAGCAGGAGTTTAAACCTCAACACCCTGTATCCCCCAATATATATATATCAGTTGAATTTCTTTCCAGCAACCTTTTACCACGTGCTATTCGTTTTACTATTGGTAGTAAAACGTAAATTCCATTTCCTTATTTGGCCATTGTTATGGTCAGAAAACACGATTGGTTGTGTACATATTTCGCTACCAATTAAAATGATTGTAACAACTTCGAAAGAGTTTTGTTGAGCACGTGAATAATTTGTTTACCTATTTGTGCCGAACATGTCAACGCTAAGCGTGATCGCAGGTCATTTTAAAACCAATGTTGAAAATATTTCCCCAGTGGAACTTTTCTCAAGCGGAACAAAATATGTGTACACGTGCACATTTATTGAGTATCTGATATAACAATTTCAGAAAAATATTACTAGTATCTAAAAAAAATGCTGAATTATTTATTTATTTTTGAAGGGGGCATAAAATGCATAAACTCAAACTTACTAAAAATGTACTAACATGATTTGACAGAAACTTCAGTACTTCGTTTTCCTTGGAATAGCGGGCTTGATAACCCCTAGCATTATATACTCGTCTAGGGCGTAACAGCTGAAAAAATAATTGAAATTATATAGATTAAAAGTCTAAAACTTAGTGGTATATTTCGATACAAGAATGTTTTTTGTACTTATAAATGGATAGAATATCAAAATAATATTTTTCGTTGACAATTTCAAAAACCCCTTTGCACTGACAGATGGTAACTTCTTTTGTTTACATAATCCATTTTGATGACTAATAATGAAATACACGGAAAACCTATAAATGTTTCGTAATAAGATATTATATTTAAATGTGATGGAAAATATCAATTAATAATTTCTATATACCTATATGAAATGTAAATCGTCCGTCAATATTTTGATAATTTTATTCTATGGAAAGTACGCCTACTTGTGCAGAGTATGTACTTACTATAGGCGCCCTGTTATTAGCAGCTATAGATAGGTAAAGTTGAGATTTCTAACCAAAATTAACACCATACTGACTCAAAACTATCACCCTGCTACAGGTTTATCCGAGTATCCGATACCCAACTATCTCCCCGATACAAATTAACAGGTGTGTGAGAGTATTTTGTTAAGTATTATCTTTTTTATTTATTTTTGTATTCGTTTCTATACGTTCCACTTTATATCTGATAAACTAGAGACTCTCAGGAGCCTGTATCGCTCACCTGGCTTTCAGTTGCCACAATCGTGGTAAAATTGTAAGTTAACAGTTGATCTTCAGTCTCTCAAACTTTAGTACCTCGAACACCATCAATATCTTGATCTGATCATGTTTTACTATATTTCTTTGTTAAGCTATTTCTTATTAAGGACCACTTTCGATACCAGTTTTGAAATCGAGACGTCATTTTGTAAATGGTGGTGTACAAACAATTTTCAACATCGGTTTTAAAGTCGCAACAATATCAATACCAATGTCTTAAGGTATTTTCCTTTGATTGTGATATTATTATTATTTATGAAGAGAGTAACTTATGATTATATTCATGGCTTTTCAACAAAAAAATACCTTGATAATTGGGGGTTATTTTGCTGAATATTTTATTACTAGTTTTCTTTTAATTGATTACTCAATTATTTAAACCCCCATTCTACTATCATTATTTGATTATCATATTTTGTGATAAATGTAAATTACTAAAGATTATCATATTTTCAAGTAACCCTATTTTTATTAACTTAATTTGTTTGATAATCTGATTCCTCGATACCTCCATGAGGAGCCTCACAAGTGTTCATCTTTGTAAATTTTCCTGCTTGTATTTATGTTTTTGTTTACATCTAAATTTGTATACCTTTTGCATGTATTATGGGAGAAGGCTTGTATATGCTTTGCCTGTTGCCCAATCCTTTTCTTTAATGAATAAAATAAGTTTAAAATCAAAAATCAACATCAATATCTATTAAGGAAAAAAACATGAGGTTGCACGCGTTGTCGTGCTAGGTATACCCCCACTCGTATTATTTTACACATTAAAAAGGGAAAAATGGCTAAGTCCCGCCAAACAGGAAATTGACATCATAAGGTAACCAAAATGGGAGACGATGCATTCCACTTATATATATAAAGACAAATACCAAATTTGAAATAAATCGGCCCAGCAATAGCTGATAAAAGTGCGACAAAAATTTTCACCATGTTCAATAAGGGGAAAAATTGCTAAGTCCCGCCAAACAGCAAGATGATATCATAAGGTAACCAAAATGGGAGACGATGCATTCCTCCTATATATAAAGTCAAATACCAAATTTGAAATAAATGGGCCCAGCAGTAGCTGAGAAAAATGCGCAAACCTTTTCACTATGTTCAATAAGGGGGAAAATGGCTAAGTCCCGCCAAACAGGAAGTTGATATCATAAGGTAATCAAACTGGGAGACGACGCATTACCCCTATATATAAAGTCAAATGCCAAATTTGAAATTAATTGGCACAGCAGTAGCTGAGAAAAATGCAACGAAAATTTCACTATGTTCAATAAGGGGAAAAATGGCTAAGTCCCGCAAAACAGGAAGTTGATATCGTAAGGTAACCAAAATGGGAGACGACGCATTACCCCTATATATAAAGTCAAATACCAACTTTGAAATAAATCGGCCCAGCAGTAGCTGAAAAAAGTGCGACGAAAATTTTCACTATGTTCAATTAAGAGAACAGGAAGTTGATATCATAGGGCGGCCAAAATGGCATACAACGCATCCCCTAGATATAAAGTGAAACACCAAATTTGAAAACAGTCGGCCAAGCAGTAGCTGAGAAAAGTGCAACGAACTTCGGACGGACGGAAGGACGGACGGACGGACGGACAGACAGACAAGAGTATTCCAATATACCACCCACTCACGAGTGGGGGTATAATTTCATTGAAATAGGTCAAAGTTCCCGCCTTCTTTGGCAACCATTTTGAAAATGGCCGTCAGCAACTATTTTCAACATAAGTTCTGAAGTTACTGCACCTATTTAAAAACCAAATTTCATTGAAATCGGACAACATTGAATTTTCCTGCTTTATTTTGGCAGCCATTTGAAAATGGCAGTTCACAATTTTCAACACCGGTTTTGATGTAGTCAATACCTATTTGGAATCTAAATTTCATTTAAATTGGACAATGTTGAATTTTCCCGCCTTTTGGCGGCCATTTTGAAAATGGCAGTCAACGAACAATTGTTAACATCTGTTTGGAAGTTGCGACATCAATACCTATTTGAAAACCAAATTTCATTGAAATCGGACAATGCTGAATTTTCTTGCCTTTTTTGGCTCCCATTTTGAAAATGGCAGTCAACGAC
>MJUU01071663.1:34940-50617 GCA_002080025.1 Modiolus philippinarum
TAGAGCAGTCATAAAAGCTTCTCTAAGTTAAC
Source organism: Modiolus philippinarum (assembly GCA_002080025.1). NCBI lineage: Eukaryota > Metazoa > Mollusca > Bivalvia > Mytilida > Modiolidae > Modiolus > Modiolus philippinarum. The sequence goes on from MJUU01071663.1 coordinate 34,973, forward strand.
TTTAGAACTGTTCTAGAGCTCTGACTGCTCTTACCTGTTCTGATTATAGAATCCCGACTGCTTTGACCTGTTCTGGTCGTAGAGCCCTGACTGCTCTGACCTGCCATAGAGCCTTTACTGCTTTAATGTTACAGCAATGGAAACATTCAACATTCCCAAATTAACGCTCATCGTGTGCATTCATCGTGTAAAGCGTGTGAGTGTATCGTGTAACGTTCTCCGTTCATTGCGTGTATCGTGTAACGTGCGTTTACTACTTTCATTAAAAAGTCCACATTTTATAGATATTTTAGCCCATTTTCTTTCCCTAGAAAAATTAATTATTTTCATGAAAATTTCGAACAAATAAATTATTTATTTCAATTAAAATATTTTTTTCTGTGGGACCTGGGACTAATATAAGTCCCAGCTGGATCCAAGATTAAATTATTTATTTACAAAATCGCCCATTCCCCAACCCTGAAAATCAACTGGTCGTCCCCTTATTTCTATTTTTTGAAAGATAAATGGTTCGGACAATTTAGTATTACCCCTCGATGATTTCAAACAAAATTCGCCTTATCATTTATTGAATCTATTGCATTGTAATAAATTCATCTGAGAAAAAAAAAACGCGATATGTATTTTCTATCTTTCAAAGAAATTTTGAAATTTGAATACATTAGTGTCGAATTAGCAAGATATTTTATTTTTATTCATTTCTAATCAATTAATTGATTTTATTAACGAGCAATATGTTGCATCATTTACTTGGTATAAGCTTAACGGGGAAGCTATCATAAATTGTTCGTGCTAGCAGATAGACGAAAGATGTGTTGATAGTCTTTGTAAATCGTTATGTGAGTGCAAGACATGTACTTTGCCAAGTTGACTGGAATCTCTATAATTTAACGTCCCCTTAGATGGATATATATGGGTATATCACCAACCAACCCCTATCATCACACCTCGATTTGAAAGGATCAATTTTATCATAAATTACTTGAATAGGAATATAATAGGATTCTTCGACTTTGCAATACATTTTATAGAGTTAACAATAAATATTTTTTTTATTATCTCGAATGGACCATGAAAATCTATTTTGTTTTTGGTGTTATCTCCAGCAGGGGGCTTTGTTTGCCATCGGATATGTAAATATCCTTAATTATTCAAATATGGGGTTATCAAATATACATGTACATGCAGAGCGTTCGCAAGAAAGCTTTTATTCCCCCTTTTCACTAAACCATAACAATCCATTTAGTATAAATATACTCTTAAATTTAAGGACAGTTTAATTTTTAACTTTTAAAATTGATTGAATTAACATGCAAGTGATAAAGCCGCACTTTGAACTGGGAAATATGAAGTAAGCAACAATGTAACATCTATCTGTTTTATTGACCCCTAGCCATGACATTTTGTGAAGAGAATAAATCAACAAATAGCAATAACGTATAACCGAACAAACTATGATATAAGGGGAGACGAATAAAAAATAGTAGCAACAAAAATTATAATTATACATGTGCTAATATATAATATTAAAATTATACAATAATGGCTTGGTGCATTCAACAATGTCCTCACCCCTACCTGAATGCACACCAAGCTCTTAATTATAAAGAAATACACATTATATTTAGTTTATCTCCCCTTAAAGGAGGTCAATAAAACAGATATCAAAATACTTGTAAATATCTGAAAAAAAGATACTTTGAATTAATAGCATATATTTGGTATTTCATTTTATTTTATAATTTGTTTTGTACTACCTGCTAAATGTCTTTTTTTTTCATTCTTGAATATCCAAATTAAGCATGTGTTAAGTACTCTTATTTAATTAAGTTATTATATTTATTATTATTTTTCTTTTTAATCTTTTTGTTTTGTTTTGTATGTGTTCTTTTGCTTTTTTATATGTATATGAAATGTGTGAAAAGGAAATAGAAATAACGAATTATAAAAAAAATGTAACATCTATGTCTTATTTAGCCCATTGACGCAAGATCATAAACAAACAATTAATTAACTGGCAAAAAGATCTAAAAACCTTTCACCCGTTGCCCGAAAAAAACCTTAGTGTCTGGGTCTATTCGACATTTACAACATTTAGATAGACACAGGGTGCTTATCAAGACATTTGGAATATACCTTGGCATAAAGAAAATAGTGAAATGTGTGCAAGTGGTAAAAAATACATTTATAATCACTAATCAAAATTGAATTTAATGTCAAAGTTTGAAAGTATGATAATTTATCCATATGAGATATTCTATCAAAAACAAGTACACTATACTTGAAATATAAAGAGAGCATAAATTTCTCGCACAGGGAATCTTTTAACGGAACCCACACTGCATAATAGACAAACTGTAGTCTTTAATTTGAAATGAAAGGATAGGCAGTAAATATACATTTTGTACGAGTATATACAAAATTCAGTCGAAAGTGTTCTTTTTCTTTCACTTCCCTTAACATTTTGCTGTGGGTGTTTCGGGTGGGCTACCATTCGCTCATGGCGCAGATGTTTGTTGTTTATCCAAACCGCGCATTTCGCGTCAATATTAAAGTAAATATTGTCATATGTCTATCAAATACTAAATTGTCAATATGCGTTTAGTGAAAGTAAACAAGTAAACAACTTATTCCGAAAACACCTGCCAAGCCTGGGCCAATCCCATGGCTGATGTACTGTCTCTGAGGGTATTCACCAACCCAGTAGCCAGTAAATTGGCACTGGTTCGAATGCCGATTATATTTTCAAACATGAAATATCAAAATTTAACAAAATTTTGATTGAAACTAAGGAGTTACTCCTTCTTTGATATCTCTTGGCATAGCTGATTTTGACTTTTCTGTTTAGATCCTATTGGTTATTTCTCTAGTTCGGTTTATGGACTTACACATGTTTTGATTAGATCTGCATTGAAGAGATATTATCGTCAAAATGGCCATATGCAGGAATTAAATTCAAAGGAACTTCAGTATTTTGTTATTATAATATATCATTTCGTTTTATGTATTTTGTTGATTTCTGTCTGAGCGATAAATTATACTGAACAAATGGGGTTAATCAAATGAGGATTCTGAAAAATTCGAAAGATTTGTTAAAATATCTATCTCCTTCTGAACTTATGCATTGCAACAAACTCAAAACAAAACATTTGGGCTTTCTATACTTTATACAATTTTTCCGCATATTTTGTTTTAAAGTCAGGTCCCTGGAATTAAAACACGTAAGTATTTTTTGTACTAAAGGATTGGAAATAAAATATTTATATATTTTGTTCTAAGTCAAGACGGATCCTACTTCGTTAAATTTCACATTGCTTCCAACAAAAAGTGTAAAGCAAGGCTTAATTTTTTAGTTGAGTTGAATATGTTGTAGAATTTCGAGTACAAGTATTCAGACAAAATTGGATACCTAGAAATACTAATCATGAGCGATTTCTATCCGATTTTCTTGTTTTTTCATATATATACAGTTAAAAAAGGTCATCAACTTAGCCAAATCCTTTATAAAAAATTCCATTCTTTCATCGAAAAATTCTCAGTTTCAGGATAACTTTCGTCTTATATACCAAAAGAAAGTCTAAATTAAAAATCTTATACCATAATGAGCATCATAATTGGACTAATAACTTCATATTGAATACTTAAGCTGGACGTCTGATATCAAAACAACGAAAAACATGCTGATTTTTACTTTTACAATTATAGTAAGATTCCCGTTTTCTAGTAGTAATATTCCTACATCGTCGGCATTAGGTGTCTACATTTAATAACTTATTTGTAATTGTCTTTCCTGCGATTTCTACAGAAATTTAATCCACAGAACAGAATAACTGTCTCAAAAAACTAGTTTAGTATTGATCACCAATGTTATGTTCAATCACTTCTATTTCGACAACTTATGTCTCTTCAGTGCAGATAAAATCCAAATTTTGGAAGAACATATAGTTAAAACTCAAAGATGCTTAAAAACTGACAGGGAACAAATAACCAAATACCAAAAAAAACAGACAATATAGCGTAGTTAAGGGTATTCATGTCTGTTTGGACTTTAGTTTTTGTTTAATCATTCTAAATCCGTTTTCAGCGCTGAATGTTCAATAAAATCAATGAAAAAAAAAATATCCAAGAAAGCAAGATTAATAGAATTCAGACATTTAGGAAAAACGGAATGGGTTAAATGTCAAGGAGATAACATCCCATATCCAGGTTAAAACGACCCAAAACAAAGCATCAAGGGGTCACCGTACGGTCGTCAACACAGCGAGGAACCACACACCATATAGCAAGCCCTAAATGGCCCCAAAACGTAAAAAAAATAATAAATCAATTGAAACAAACAACGGCAGTAGAATACCGAAGGAACAAAGGGTGAAATTCACAAAAATCGGAGTCCAAAGACAGGGCAAAAACGAGAACACAGAAAACAATGACGTTAGACACAAAAACAATGACATTAGACAGATACAAATCACAGAACCGGAAATTACAACATTCAGAACAAAGGCACTCACAGTGTGAACTCCAGTGAAACTGAGAGTGACATCAGGTGCTCCGGAAGGGTAAGCATGTCCTGCTCTGTTAACAGCACCCGTCAAACTGTGAGTGATTCAAACCGGGAAAATGTCAAACTCGGTAGTCAAATCCGTGAAGACGTGAATCTAGCTGAAAATGTCCACTTTCATTTGGGATACTGACACGTCATATCTTTCAATGATGCTATAGTGACGGCCATAGAATTTCTTGAGGGATGAAATTAACAAAGGTTGAACAAATCCCTGATTAAGCAGCTTAGGGTCAGGGATTTGTTGCTAAGCTTAAGCTTGTCAGGGATTTGTTGCTAAGCTTAAGCTTAGCAACAAATCCCTGACAAACAACATCCAAAAATTCCGAATATCAAAAATTTCATTACTGTAAACTGTTGAGGGCGTCAAATGTTGATCAATTCACTTTTTTATGAAATAAAACATGAAACAGTATAAACTCACGTGTAACAAAACCTTTCTAAAAACATCTGCAACAATTTTAAATGTTTTTTTCCCAACTTATGGCATTCCAATTTCACAAAAATCTCACCGAAAATGCTTAATAGTTTTCTTACATCATCATTTATAACTGCTTCAAGATATCTATACAAATGAAATTTACATTACTTGAAATTACATACTGGACAAACTTTTTAGGCCTGTTGTTTTATCTAAAAAAATAGGATTAAGTTTAAGTTAATAGCATTTCGACATGTTTGTGTATTCAATGGGGATCAAATCTTAAGATTTGGAAGACCATGATTCGAAACATGTACTAAAGAAACGAGAGAAAACAAACAAGAACGGTCTAAAATGAATGCGAAATTTAGCGAAGGAGAATTGTAAGCTCGAAGAAAGGTGTTACTTAATTTTAAAATTAATTTTCTAAAATTTCGATATTGAAAGTTCAAAATAAAATAGTTTTTAAGCGCATCATTGAGGTACTTACTCACTGTGTAGGTGAATATCTCCAGTGACTAACAGACATCAAGGAGAGGCCTTTACTCAGTGGTAAATAATAATTTTAAACTATAAACTATAGTTTTTACAGTGCCATTTTGACAACTTGTATAAATCTAACGTAAATTTGAATGTTGAAGTATGCGACTGCATTTAAATGTATACAATATTAAGGTCCATCAGCATTTGGCCTAGCTACAATGTTTTTATTTAATAATTGAAAATGCATTTGACAAACTGTACTCCCTAAAGAACACATTACACAATAACGGGTCATTCCTCTTAAAGGCTGTGAATGTTCATTGTTATTCTTAAAAACCAAATCTCAGAAACGTATATACAAACCAATGGTATGCATGTCCTAGAGTAGTGTAAAGCAACTAAAAAATTCAGTTACAAATCAAAAGCTTTTACTTACTTTTTGTTACCATTAAATTATTATGCATGTACTCTAATCATAGTCATAGTTTAAGTACAATGTTAACTTTTCATGAGTGAAAATTAATAGTGTTTAAAACTTCCAATCGTTTCAACATACCCAAATAAATACTTCAAAGCATCAAATTATAGCGTTAAAATAACAAAATATCGAAGTTACTTTAAATTTAGTTTCTGCATATGCGCATTTCGACAACTAATGTCTCTTCAGTTCAGATTAAATAAAAACATTTGGATATCCATAAACCGAAATATATAAAACTGAGAGAGAATGATATACCAATAGGAATTAAAAGGAAAAATAATTTTGTTTTCCTCTGTCCGGAGGAAGATTCCAAACTTACATAAGCCCAGTTATGATAAATCTAAAACAGAGAGCTGAGAATTAATTAGATCCAGATACCTGTCTCAAATGTTCATGTTTCATTAGACTGAAAATTTGCATTTAGGAATATGCAAAGAAATACGACTCAAATATGAAAAAGAAAGGAAATGGGGTAAATGCCAAGGAGACAACATCCCATCTCCAGGTTAAAAACGACCCATAACAAAGCAACTAGGGGTCACCGTACGGTCTTCAACATAGTGAGGAACCACACATCATATAGCAAGCCCTAAGTGGCCCCAAAAAGTAAAAAAAAAAATAAATCAATTGAAACAAACCACATCCAAAAATTCCGAACATCAAGAAATTAAAATTTTATAAGAAGACAAGTGCAAGCCAATGACTAACATATTCCTGACTTTGGACTGGCGCAAAAATAGCGGTGGAGTATTTCTCTGTCCTTCCTGGCGACAAAATGGACCATAACAGAAAATAGAGCGTAGTTAAGAGTATTTATATCTGTTTAAGCCGAAGGATTTTTTGTTATGATGCAAAAATTGTTTTACGTTATCACTTTGCAATAAACCATTGAAAAAAAGAAAATATCCCACAAATCAAGATTAACTGAATTCAGACATACAAAATGCATAAAAAATTTTTAGGAAAGAAATTTTTCCTTTGGAAATGGCGCAGATGTTTAGTTTGTTTATTCACTATTTCATTCTTGCTAATTGTTTAGAGCGTCAACTGTCTATCAATTAATTAATTTGTATCGCACAAAATATCGAAAAGTATAATGTCACGTTGAACAACACATTTCTTAACACATCTGCGACGATTTTATAAGATTTTGGAATTCTAGCATATTGTACAATAATTCACAAAAACTCCAAAAAAAAACTTCTAACATTATTATTTATATTGCTTCAAGGTATTTATACAAATGAAATATTCAGTCATGAAATTACACACTTGATCAAACCTTTTTAAGCCCTGTTCTGGTTATCTAAAAAAAATCAAAGTATGTAGAGATAGTTTCAATTGTACAATGAAAAACATCGATCTATTATATCCCTGTACCACGTTATATATATGGTCCAAGCGGAGATAACTATCAAAAGAGGCTATTGATATGCGAATTGAAATTATCTCTACTTTAAGCATATATAACTTACTTGGTATTGGGATATAACCGACCGATGTTTCTTATTGTGCACCGGTCTATTGTGTTTTTAGTTTATTTGTCCCTTTGATGGTTGAATCATGCCATCAAGGCACGTCACTTAGCTTAGTTTGCATCCATTCTTGTCAATTGTTGAGTGCTTCAAACAATGAAGGTAGAGTACCGAAGGAACAAAGAGTGGAATTTACAAAAATCGAAGTCCAAAGATATGGCCAAAATGAGAACACAGAAAATTTTGATGTTAGACACAGGAAACAATAACGTTACACAGATACAAAGCACAGAAATAGAAATCACAACATTCAAAACAAAGGCACTCAGAGTGTTGCATCGAGTGAAATTGAGAGTGACATCAGGTGCTCCGGAAGGGTAAGCATGTCCTGCTCTGCTAACAGCACCCGTCGCACTGTAAGTGAGTCAGTCTGGGAAAATGTCAAAATCGGTAGTCAAATCCGGGAAGACGTGAATCTAACTGAATCCACTTTCATTTTGGATACTGACACGTCATATCTTTCAATGATGTTCAAATGTTCATAGCATCAAGAATTTTCATACAAATGATTTATACGAATAAAATAAGTAGAACAACTCAATTTATAAATAAAAATTCTGAAAAGAGAAAAATTAAGTGAACATTAAAGTTATGAAAGAATAAACTTCAATTTATTTTTATTTCATATGTTTCATTTGCAGTGTAGCTTATGTATACATTGCAAATTACCACAACAAATTAAATACATTGTATTTATATAATCAGACAAAAAAGAATCTTTTTTATACCTTTCAATAAAAATATCTATACATATTGTAATTTGAATTCTTTCGAAAGTTGTACCACTATAATTTTACTAAAATGTGATATCCTGCTTTTTGGGTCGAACTTAGAACAGAGAAAAGTTAATGAACTAACATCTCATGACTTTACCATTTTCCTGATTTCAAAGTTAATTTCTGATATTCAAAGTCATATTGTCATATAAAACTAACAAAGCAAACATTTTTTAAAATAGAAAAATGGAAGGATATGGAGTAAGACCACATGAGATAAAGTCTCTATGAATACATATAAAAACCAAGGATGGAACAAAGATTTTATTGTTAATCTTCATCTTGAAATCACCATGATGACTTCAACAATGAACTTCGCTCAAAGCTCAGGGTAAGTTAAAGACAACCCTAAGGACCGGTTTCAGCGGAATTCATTGCTTGATGTCAATGAACACTACATCCATGTTTTATTATTAATAGACGTGGCAAACATTAATATCTAATATTTTACCACGAAAAACAAGTCAAGGCAATAACAAAATATGATTTTGTGTTTGTGCTCGCCTTCTGACTTATACATATTTAAGGTAGATAGATACTAAATGAGGGTAATAACAGAATTGCCCAGTAGAATTGTCAAGAGCAAAAGTCCATGAGGCAAAAGGACGGAGCAAGTGGAAACCCCGGAAAAATTGTAGACTTGCTAAATTGTGGATTAAACCGGTTTTATGGCGCGCCCAATCTGCCCTTCCACTGCGGTAGTGTCCGGTAGTAACTGAACACCAATTGATTTTGAAAGGCCGAAGACAGTCAAAAGAAATTACCATCACAGTATTAAGTAAAAAAAGAATTTAAATCAGAGTTCTGACTGAAACTTCAAATTTTTCCACACGGGACTGATATCTATTGTAGTACTTTTTTAATGATCGTAGCAGACGGCATATTTAATACACTGTATTCCTATCCATTATATTTTGTTATAAGTCGGCACAATGCAAGAACCAATCTGATAGTCAGTTATGACGTCACAAAGGAAAAGCTGTCAAATTACTATTCCGGCCCAAAAATAACACCCAATATTTGACTCTTTATTGTTCAAATATGCAATTTAAAGCCTATCTACCTTAAGATTAAAATGTGTGGTATGTTACTTCATTCTGTATTTAACGGTTCACATTCGCTTTTCTTTTGGATAAAGAAAAATAAAGTTATATATTTCTGTTCTTTATAAGAATTTGGTTGTTTACATGTTGTAATGAATTTGTGCTGACCTTCTTTGCAACAAAATGGACCAGAACAGACAATAGAGCATAGTCAAGAGTTTATATCTCTGTTTGAACTAAAGTATTTTTTTCATAATTCAAAATCTGTTTGACGGACTTACTATACAATAAAAGCAATGAAAAGAAAAACAAAATATCCCACAAATCGAGATTAATTGAATTCAGACATACAGCATGCATCAGAAATATTTAGGAAAGAAATGTTTCCTTTGGAAATGGCCCCGATGTTTCTTTTGTTTATTTACCATTTCATTCTTGCTAATTGTTTAGAGCGTCGACTGTCTATCAATTCATTAATTTTCATCATACAAAATATCGAAGAGATTAAAGTCACGTTGAACAACACATTTCTTAACACATCTGCGACGATTTCATTAATAACAAATAGCTATTCCGGCCCAAAAATAAAACCTATCCCGTATCTGACTTTATCGTTCAAATACGCGATTTAAAGAGCAGCTCAACAATGCCTATCTTTCTTAAAATAATAATGTGTGCTGTGTTACTTCATTCTGTATTTAACGACTCACATTCGTTTTTCTTTTTGATGAAGAAAAATAATGTATTGAATTTTTTAGAAGGAATTTGGTTGCTAACATGTAGCACTTTATTTAACAAACTTCATTGACAATCATTTTATTTAGTTATTGAATCTTTTTGTTTACGCGAATAGCCAGTCTCCTGTTTTTGATTGCCATGATCTTATTCGTCCTCAAAATAACTTTATATACCGGACATCGTTTTTCAATTTTTAAATCCTGTAATATTTTGTCTCGTTTGTACTGCATTTTCATATATCTGCAATCAAATACTAATTACATTCAATGGTTCTCATCTTCTTAAATCTCCTTTCCTCTCTCTCTTTCCAGAAAAAAAACTAGAAAAGCAAAAGAGGACTTTCCTCTTTTTCTCAATAACAAAAACTTTGACCTGCATGCAACATTCAACAAATAACAAATGCTTAGGGACCGACCATGTAACCTGAAAAGGGGGGGTTGGGGGTTGGGGCTATGATTTTTTTTTTCGAAAAAAATATTCTGATTCTGATTTTATGTGAAAAAAAATGTTTTGGCTGCAAAAGTAATGGAAAAAAAATATTCTGAATGGGGATTTCTTCCCCCAAAAATAATGTTAATTTTCAAAAAAAATATTTTGTTTGTACTAGTTTAAAAAAATAAATAAATGTTTTCTGTCCAGAGAAAAGAAACCATATCCCCCCCCCCTTTTCAAGTTAAATGGTCGGTCCCTTAGAATCAAAATACATTCGTATTTATATCAACTTTCTTGAACTACTTTTCAAGTCGAAATAAATTCATGGTGAAGTTACTGAAAATTGAGTTTCAGTTCATGGCGTTTCGACAACTCTGTCTATTTAATGCAGATCACGTCTAAGCATTTGGAAGACTGTAACTCGAAAGATATATATGACAAAATGAATGAAAACAAACAACAAAAAGGACCTTTATTGAAAACAAAAATTAGCGAAGTTTGCACAAAGTGTGATGTTACTCACTTTAAAAATAAAATTTCTAAAGTTTAGGTATTACAAACTCAAAATTTAATCGTTTTTAGCACAGCAACCAAGCACGTAGGTACTGGGTAGTTGAATTACTCCGCTGACTAACAACCTTAACCAAGTGGAAAATAAATAATTTAATGGTAAAGTTACTGTAGATCTAGTTTTTGTATTTCGACAACTTATTTCATCTCGGGCCAGGTCAAATGAAGACATTTTGGAAATCATAAGACGGAAGATGTATTTAAATATAGTTTAGAATAAACAACCTAAAGGATCTTAAATGAAACTTCAAAATCAACTAAGCGGAGAGTTCTTGACGAGAAAAATACTCGTGTGCCTAAAAATTTCTAAACTTTAATTATAGTAAGTCTACAAATTTGATCGGTTTGGATTGGACCAGTACCGAAGTACTAGACTCAAAGTTTTACATTATGGTTACCTCCTGCCCGCGACTTTCAAAAAATAAATTCGAAAAAACATCTCTACGGATATTGAAACAAATCTATTTGTTAGTTGTTTAGTGCAGTTGCCTCTGTATACATGTATTTACAGATTCTGTATACACACATTTCGTTATACGGATTTTCCTTACTGGTCTCTTCCTCTGATCGATTCGGACTTTTGTTGTCACTTTTATTCGACAATGTTTGTCTCTTCAGTGCAGATCAAATCAAAACATTTGGAAATCCAGAAACCTAAATATATAAAAAGCTGATGGAACAAACTACTTATTTTTTACCACATTGCAAGTGTGTTAGTGTTAAAGAACTTAATGATACCTAATGGACACTGAAAAACAAAACAATTTCGTGTTGAGAGTTTAAAAATATGAACCCGTTTAAATAACAGTAAGTGTTTTGGTTCTAAGATGCTATGATAATAATAACCAAAATATTAGGACTTTGTGAAAAGTTATTAAAAAAAATTCAAAACTGTTCTATATTGACAGTATACAAAACAATTGACCATTTCAACCGGTTGTTTTAGTTTAGATAAAATGCATTCACAAAACTGAACCACTGTAAGAACATTTTGCGAAAAACTGGTCTTTCTACTTAAAGCGGTTGCTTAAAAGGCGCGATAGCAAACGTATAAAATTATATATTACCAAATTTTTTGCGTGTCTAATTACATTTAAGGGAACTTAATGGTAAGCCAATCAAAATTTGATACAAAAACGCCTTATTAATAAAGGCTTCAAAACATTCCGTCTCATATGACCATAAAAAAGTCCTTTGACAGGTATCAGTCCCTATGGAAACACTTTTTTTTAACACTTGGGTTACTTTTTACAACCTACAGCCTTTCAATAGCAATTGCTGTTGATTTGCTACCGGTAACAACCACAATGGAAAAAAAGAGGGGGGGGGGTTGGCAGGCCATAATGCCGTATTAAACTACTATTTCTTTTGAAATGCTTGTACAAAGTAAGGAAAATTCCCGTTGATAATTTTCATTGTGATTTTACTCCAGCTTTGTCTATTTGCCTCATTGTTTTCGGCTCTTGACAATACAGTTTGGTTATCTTGATATTATAAAATAAAAGGGACAACAGGAAACACCTACAATGGCTGAAAATTATAATTACATGCCACAATCTGCTAGGGAACTATTATCCCCATTTAATGGTGTTTGGTTATCTTTTGAAGTAATTATACACAAAGCGCTAGCAGTTTTGGTACCATATTTTCCTGTCAAGCAATTGTTGAAGATATTTGTTGAAGATAAACAATGTTAAAAACGTCAAATCATTTAGACTGGAATGAATACGAGCAGAACATCAAGATTTTTCCTGCTCATGTTACTAATTTTTTTTTCTCTTTACGGAAGAAGATTCCAACCATCCTCGGGGGCTTAATAAGTAGTGCAATAGACTAAATATATTGAATTAGGCATTATAACTGCACAAAAATTAATACTCATAGTGCATTTGTGTTAGTCTATCTTATGCAAAAAGTGAATTAGAACCGACGAGACAGTTTGGAGAAAATCATACATCGTTTGGTCATATTTAATGGGACTGCAGTATTCATTTATGATTCAGAACATATATCATTTTTTGCGCTTTCAGGTAGAAGTTCAAATATGAATGACTCATTCGCTCATCGAGCAGATGCTTTCATCGTTTATCAACAATTTCATTCTTGTTAATAGATTTGTCCTTGAATTGTCTATCACTTAATACAATTTTATCACAATAAGTATCAAACTGTGATAATGTATATCTAACATTGCAATTCTGAAAACATCTGCAAAGATTTTTCTTTAATGTGTTAGTATCTTAGAATCTCGCATTCTGTTTTGCAAATCCCTCACCAAATATGATAAAAACAATGGCAGTCTAATAGGGAAAAAATAGTTATTTCAAAAAATCAAACTCCCTAGCAACAAAATCACAACTTTCAAAACCAAGACACTTACAGTATGAACTCCCGAAAGCGCCATTATGTGCTCTGAAATGGTAAGGATGTCCTGCTCTGTTAACAGCACGCATCACAATGTCAATGAGTCCATCTTGAATAAATTCGAAATCGGTAGTGACAAATCCAGGGAGATGGAAATGTAGCTGAACATGTCTATCTTCGGGACACCAATATATGGTGTCTTGCAATGACAGCAATAGAATTTCTGTATGAAAGTAGCACAGGCTGAACAATTCCTGACTAAGCAGCTTTTTTTTGCTCTATTCAGAAGCACAGTATGAATTTTATGCTCGACAGTAACAAATGCGCTCCGAAGTGCACACTCAATGCAGTGGAGAGGTAAATATTTCGCGCATAAGAAAAAGGAAAGTTCACAATTAAGAAAAATTACTCTGAACACAACATAGGCAAAAAGACAAAGTAGGTACAAAACAACACGGAAAATAATAAAAACCGAAATGGTCTTGACTTTACAAGCATTTCAAAAGACCTGGTGACTTGAAAAAAAATCCCCCTCCATTGAGGAAAAATAATGATATTAGTAATAATTGAATAATCAAGATATTTATGATACTAAATTAAAATTTAGAAGTTGATACACTGGACAAAATGCTGATTTTATACCGATGCCTTTGCTGGTAGACTGTTAGTCGTCCCCGCGGTTATTCACCAACCCAGGACCAAGTACTTCGATGTTGGTCCCAAAATATATTTTATTTGGAAATTTGCAATATCTAAATTTAAGAAAATATTATTTAAAACTAAGTTGTATCCCCTCTTGCATAGCTCTTCATATGTTAAGAGAAATTTTAGACATGGTCAATTTTTTTTAATAAGTATTCAAATTGCAATTGGAAGGGGGGAGGTTAAAATTTTATTTAGAAGTATGAAGTCTGTTCTCAAATGGCAGTGTACTTTACAACTTACCCTTTGAACCGTTTTTATCTTAGATAAAATTCATTCGCAAAAATGCACAAATATACTGTTATACCTATTGAACTGGCCTTTCTACTTACGACCGTTACTTAACTGAAGGCGACCTTCCGAAACAAACGTATGTTTTCCAAATGATTTGAATTACAAAAACAGGAAAACAGCAAACACCTACAATGGCCAGGAACTACAATCACATGCCACTATTTACAAGCAAACTGCACCAGAAAAACAATAATGAAAACAAGAGACAATTGAATGTCTAATTACAACTATAGTTAGTTAATTGTACAGCAATCAAACTTTGATACCAGAAATAAATAAAAAAAATAAAGCAAACGAACAAACAAAAACAAATACAACAACAACAAATTACCCGGCTTTGAATGGCGTTTAGTTATCTTTGGAATAATTATGCATGCAGCCTTAGCGGTTTTAAGATAAAATAAGACTATGTTAAAAACGTCAATTCATTCAGAGTGCAATACCTAACAAACATCAAGAGTATTTCTGCGTATGCAACATGGGTATTTTTGTACTTTTTGGCAACTTTCTTTATTGATTTTGTCATGTCTTTATTGACACATTGTCTCATTAGCATCTACTCCATATCCCGTCATTGTGTATTTTAGACTAGAGCTTGTTTCTTCTATAGTATGGAGTGAGTAAAAAGTCCCCGTTCAAGAGAAGTACGCTCTTTATTCATTTCAGTTGTTCGTGACAGTCTTTCGCATATGGATGCACTATCATACTTTCATATTTTAGCATTTTAATTTCAAATTTGAATTCTGACCACCTGATTATTGTGCCCTCATCTCATGATTTTTATTATGCCAAGATTTGAAAGCTTTGAGAGACCAGTAAAGTATCAGCCAAACGTGATATCCCGCTTTTTGGGGTCGAACTTTGAAATGTGATCGATATATCACATAGAACAGAGAAAACCTAATGAACTAACATCTCATGATTTTACCATTTTCTTGATTTTCTCGAAGTTAATTTCTGATATGCAAAGACATATTGTCATATAAAACTAACAAAGCAACCATTTTTAAATTAAAAAAATGGAAGTATATGGAGTAAGACCACATGAGATAAAGTCTCTATGAATACATGGTAAAAACCAAAGATGGAACAAAGCTTTTATTGTTAATCTTCATCTTGAAATCACCATGATGACTTCAACAATGAACTTTGCTCATAGCTTAAGGTAAGTTAAAGACAGCCCCAAGGACCGGTTTTAGCGGAATTCATTGCTTGATGTCAATGAACACTACATCCATGTTTTAT